>JZKD02S1977595.1:1274868-1291987 GCA_000966675.3 Picea glauca | reverse complement strand
AAAGTAACTTTTAAAATATCTACAAATATCCAAACATCCAATGGAATACTTTCTTATATATGTCGTTTTTCAAACACTTTTCAACTATTTGATTTAAATATTTGAGTAAAAAATTATATACAATTAGTATGGTACTTTGTATCCCAATAGATATAATATTGACCTTTGTTTAAGATTCCATTAGTATGGAACTTTGTATCCCAAAACGCTTTTGGAACTGTAAGATATGATTTAGATATTTAGAAATGCATTAATATATAGTACCAAAAAAAATTCACTTCCTTAGTGTAATTGTGTCAATTACATTATACACATATAATGTAAAAATAATGTTCATATTAGTGTCAAATATTTTTTTATAGTGCACATTGGTTTCGATAGGTTTTTTTTAAGTTACAATAATATATGTTAAAATTAGTTTAATATAAAATGATAATTTCTTCCTTAAATTCTGAAATCAACTTTTATTTAATAAGCAATTTTCCTTGGAGTAGTTCTTGGGGTATGGTGTTCAATAA
Organism: Picea glauca; assembly: GCA_000966675.3. NCBI lineage: Eukaryota > Viridiplantae > Streptophyta > Pinopsida > Pinales > Pinaceae > Picea > Picea glauca. Next base: position 1,291,469 of record JZKD02S1977595.1, on the reverse strand, counting down.
TGTGCAGAACAACTCCATGTATTATTAAATTGTACAACACAAAAACATCATGAAACTATTGGAAAAGGAATCGGGATGTGGTGACATTCTGAAATCAACTTTTGTTTAATAAGCAATTGTCCTTGGAGTAGTTCTTGTGGTATGGTGTTCAATAATGTCCAGAAAAACTCTAGGTATTACTAAATTGGACAACACAAAAACATCATGAAACTCTTGGAAAAGGAATCGGGATGTAGTGACCTCTTAGGGAGAGTAGGAAGCTCGAAGAAGTATGTTTTCAGTGATTCTAGGTGTAAGAGAAATATCCACCTTGATGTTGGATGAAATAATGGCCATGTTGCTTTCCTTAAAGGAGTCTGAAGTAGGAATTGGGTTCTTGAAAAAATTGATACAACCAAGTGGAATGAAGTTCTTAGTTTCAGTGGAATATTTATTAGCAGTGTTTTCTAGTGTCTATACATGAAGGTAGTGACAGACGTTAGAATAACAACAAAAATGTTTCACTCCTAGGCTTAGTATTTTAAATGTCAACTTGGGGTTTGGACAAACATGAGAGTTATTTTGCACTATGTATACCCCACTCATGCGTCTATCTACATGGAGAGATTATATTATCTAAGGACCACTTCAATTTCTTTAGTAAGAGATAGTGAAAACCAACAAGTACGTAATGAATTATAAATACAAATCTGATGTTTAGGTGTTAGGAAGATTGTAAATTAATTAAAGGAAAAAACTACAAAACATAATTCAGAGAACCAAGAAAATCAATGACCATTGCACACTTATCCTATCAGTATAAAGTTGGGGTACATTCTAAAAAGAGAAGAGTTTAAAGCTACAAATCCAAGTGACCTGATATGCGTTGTTGGATCAAAATCAAAAGACAACTATGCTAAGGAATCAAATTGCAATTATCTAAGTGAGTTAAAGCAAAGAAAACCCTATTCAATTTTATTCCATTGCATAAACTAAATTGAAGAAAAAACAAGCTAACCCCTTATGAATTGAAAATGAAGTGATTTATGGTCCAAGGCACTCCTTTTGATGTTTACAAATGATTATAACTCAAATAAAGAAAAAATGGAAAAAGTGCTACAAGAATTGTGTGTTGCTATAGGAAATTCTACAGACATACAAAATTTGCTATAGCACTGTACAAGAAATTTAGAAATAAACATAGGAAATGAATAGTGCCATGGTGATCATGTGTTGCAGGTAAAATGTACCGAGTATAGCTAAATCAAAAGTGTTTTTACTATGAAAAGAAGTAAACACACCACAATAAACTATTTATAAAATCACTACATGAAACAAATTAACTATACATTATCTAGTGGAAAACAAGAAATACTACAAATGATAGCAGTAAAGCAAATAAAGATATAAGCCGGTCCTTAGAGAATCCTTACATGGGCCCTACCCAATATTTGAACAATGAACCTAGAAACAACCAATAACAACCAGTAGAAGAATAAATCCTTTTCATTATCATAGCATTCAAAAAAAAAGTTACAAAATAGAAAAGATCCAAGTCTTGAGAACTCCCACAATAGCATGTGAATGATTACAAATGTTATGAACCAACTGGTGCAGACGCCACCTAGGGCACGTCTGCTACCACCAGGATCTTCTTCTTCACTGGCCCGAACAGCTAAAATGCTCCTCAATCCCTTATCAGGACTTTTCCGCACCCACAGAATGCTCTCCTGACGATCTCCTTTTGCCTATCGGAGAATCAGAACTCGTGTGATTGCGAGTCCTACACTCGGGTCACACAATTCCTGAAACCCGATGAAATATTCACTTTACGCCTTCCTTGCTTCTGTCGGGAATTATCCCGTTGTGAAATCGGCCTTTGCGAGGTAGTGGATTACTCACCTCAAGGATTCCCGATTCCCGATCCGCGATGGCACTCTCTCTACAATCTTAGCCCCTCCGGCTACTCCTTCCCCACGTGACCTGCCAGTCCACGAGACCACGGCCTGTTCCCTATCGGAAATTTGGGCTTCGCGAGTTCGAACAATGTAGAACTCACGCATTTTGGATCCCCGATCCTCGACTTCCGATGCCACCTGTCCTTTATTTCACTCTGTGACCCACGCACCAATTGACGATTTCTAAGATATTGCCTCTCGCGACCTCGCAATCTTTGACGCTAAATTTGGCGGCTCCAACTCGTGAACCTCCAAGCTCACGATATGTCGATGCCACCTGTTGTCGTCTCCCTACAAGGCTCACCTCCTGTCACCTGTCTTCCACTGGAATGACGTGACTGTGGGACCGTCGCGTTTCACGAAATCACTGTTTATCCTGCAGCGATTCCGTTGTATACGGGAACCCCGAAACGTCGAATCCTGACTCCCTAGGATATCGTGCCACATATCCCAATGGTAATTAACGACACAGATCCTTTCGGTAATTCGCTAATCACGATTCCTTTCCTCAAGAGTTCCACGACAGAAGAAACTCCGATATCCCGAACTCCGAATCTCCGGGATCTTCTCTACTCCTCCAAGCTTAAACCCTACGCAACTCTTCCGAGATCTAACGACCTACAGGATTTCGTTGTTTCCTTCGGTGAATCCTAATCGTTGATTCCTCCCCCTTGAAGATTTCTCGCGAAAGTGGCCAAGTGTTCCTTCTCGCACTTGCCCTTCAAACCCTGCGCTTGAAACTCGTTCTTAAAACGTCCACGCACAACTTCCGGTGCTTTCCTTTGGCGATACCACGAAGGTGCTACACCTCCTGAGATTTACAACTCTGATTCTTCAGAGAAACCTGCATGCACCCCTTGCGCTTGATATTCAACCACCTTAAGTGTTGAATACTTCAGACTCTGTGCAACTCCTGCAGTAGCAGTCTTTAGCTTCCTTTTCTCAGAGTGACAACTGAGACCTCCTCCTTCAACCTACACACTCTTTGCGCGGCTGCAATGACCCACTCTACTTCTGGGCAAATAAGAACAAAAGTTAGACTATCGAGCCCTCATCAACGCCCTCCTTGTGGATGAATTCAACTGCACTCTTTGCAGGAATCTCCTGGCTCAGATAGAGAAACAATTGAAACTTATTCTCTCTCAGACTTCAGTTTAAACCCTGAAATCACATGCACAACATATACAAAGAAAATGCATACAAAGAACAAACATTCATGAGCACATAAACAACCTACATAGAGAAACAACACCAACCATGAATTTTGAATCAGAATTCCATTCTATTAATTCAACATCTATACATGGGTGTTCTTCACAATTTCTCTGCTTGCTCTTCTCTTCTGAATGCTGCTAATGTTACAATGATACAATGAGGGTGTCTATATCCATTTTCCCTCACAGACTCTAAAACTGTCTAATCTGGAAATAAAAATCCTATCTACCTGCATTAAATCTATTAAATGCCTCCTATCTAATTCAGAAAAGAGCATATGGCTCGAGGTCTGATACAATACAAAAGGCACTCCTTCATAAAGGGTTCATTAAAGACTTGCGGTACAATCCCAAAGCACTTTTTTTTAATTTTGGGTTTGTTTTCCCAGCTGATCTCCACTTGATGTGCTGGCTCGCTTGCTGAGTTGGCGATGCTCGTGCATCATACTCCTTGGCTTGAAAAATTTCATGGGATCCTGTCCATGAGCTCCTACACGGTCTGTCCATGCTTTTGAATGACTACTTCTGTTTCCCAGTTGGCATCTTCCACTGGGTGGTTCTTCCATTTCACCAGATACTCGAAGTATTGCTTCCGTCTGGTTCTCTTGCTGACTCTTTTGTCTAGTATTCGCTCCATCTGTGGCCTTTTTGAAATCGGCATCTGTTTCTGCCACTAGATATCTGGTTGTTCATCACTCCCAGCTCCTGCTTCATCAACCTTATATGGATATAAGTCTGAAACATTGAACATCGGAGACATTCCGATCTCATCCGACAATTCAATTTCATAAGAATTTTCTCCCAGTTTCTTTAGGACTCTGCATGGCCCAATTTTCTTCATCTTTAGCTTGTTGTATGTTCCCCTTGGTAACCTTTCCTTCCTTAGATGTGCCAAAACTATATCACCAACTTCGAATTGAAGTTGTCTCCGATGTTGATCCGCTCTGCATTTATATTCTTGGTTCGACTCCAGCAATCGCTGCTTCACTCTGCTGTGAAGTTCTTCCATCGCCTCTGCGAATTCTTCAGCGCTTGCACTCTTAGTTATTATCTGCTCTGAATCCCTCAATTCAGATACCCCTCTTGGCTACCTGCCATACACAATCTCAAAGGGACTTTTACCTGTGCTCCTGTTCACTGAATCGTTGTACGCAAACTCTACCTGCGGCAACACATTGTCCCAGCTATTGTGGTGCTCTGTCACCAGGCTTCTGAGTAAATCTCCCAAAATTCTATTTACCACCTTTGTTTGCACATCCATCTAGAGGATGATAGGCAGAACTAAACATTAAGTTAGTTCCCATATTCTTCCAGAGTGTCCTCCAGAAATGTCCAATGAACTTCGTATCCCTATCCGATACTATGCTTCTGGGTAAACCATGAAGTCTAACAATCTCCTTGAAGAAAAAAATTGCGATATGAGTCGCATCACTGGTCTTCTGGCATGGAATAAAATGTGCCATTTTAGAAAACCTGTCAACCACCAAAAAGATCGAATCATGTCCTCTTTGCGTCCTCGGTAATCCCAATATGAAATCCATGCTGATTTCATCCCACAACCTCTCAGGTATGGGTAATGATTGATAGAATCCCGCATTCTTCTTTCTGCCCTTTGAATGCTGGCAAATTCTGCACCTGTCAACAAACTTCTTGACATCTGTTCGCATCTTCGGCCAAAATTACGCTTCGCTCAGCTTTACAAATGTCTTATCATGGCCAAAGTGTCCTGCTAATCCACCACTGTGCTTTTCTTTTAGCATATTCTCCCTCATGGAGCAAATTGGAATGCAGAGTTGATTTCCTCTGAACATTAATCCCTTCTGGATCATATAATCTATCCAAGGACTCCGATCTCTGAGAACTGGATTCTCAGCTACCTCGTATGCTTCTGCAAAATCAGTATCACTTGCATACATGTCCTTAAGGTTTTCAAAACCCAAGGTTTTGACTTGAAACTCCTGCAGCAACAAACACTTCCTGCTCAAAGCATCAGCCACTTTGTTAGCATTTCCTAAAATGTGTTTAATTACAAATGTAAAATTCTGCATATACTCTACCCATTTTGCATGTTTCTGATTCAACTTCTCCTGTTGACTCACAAACTACAATGCATGATTATCACTATACAGAACAAATTCTTTCGGAATCAAGTAATGCCTCCACTTCTTCAATGCCTGTATGATAGCATAAAATTCCTTATAATACGTGGAGTATTTCATATTTTCTTCATCCATCTTCTCGCTAAAATAGGCAATTGGTCTGTCTTCTTGACTCAAGACTGCTCCTATGGCATAGCCACTTGCATCACATTTCACCTAGAAAACTTTTGAAAAATCTGGCAACACCAAAACCGGTTGTTCGGTGATCTTTCGCTTCAACAGATTGAAGCTTTTCTCTGCCTCTTCATTCCAGTGAAAAGATTTATGTCTTTTCTTGATGGTGTCCATCATTGCTGCGCTAATTCCACTGAAATTCCTGATGAATTTCCTGTAGAAACTTGCCAATCCGTGGAAACTTCTCACCTCGAAAACATTTATCGGCGATGACCAATTTTTAATCACCTCCACTTTACTTGGATCCATCTTCAATTCATTTTCCGATATGACAAACCCCAAGTAAATGAGTTATGTATTCATAAATGAAGATTTCCTCACATTAATCAAAACTTCTCTTGCTGTAGCTTCTTCATTACTGCAGCTAAATGCTTGAGATGTTCCTCTTTTGTTTTGCTGAAAATCAATATGTCATCTAAATAGACAATAACAAACTTACCAATGAACTCTTTCAAAACTTCATTCATCAACCTCATGAATGTACTCGGTGCATTCGTCAAACCAAATGGCATGACTAGCCATTCGTACAACCCTTCGTTGCTTTTGAAGGCTATCTTCCACTCATCACCTTCCCTCATGCGAATCTGGTGATATCCGCTCTTCAAACCAATATTTGAAAAATAATTTGCCCCGCTCAGGCAATCCATCAGATCATCCATTCTCGGCAGTGGAAACCTATACCTGATGGTTATTTTGTTGATCGCTCTTGAGTCGGTGCACATTCTCCAACCTCCATCCTTCTTTGGACTAAGCACGGTCGGAACAACACACAGACTCAGACTTTCTCTAACCAATCCTTTGTCCAACAACTCCTAGACCTACTTTTTGACCTCCTCATTTTCCTGCGGCGTCAATCTGTACGCAACTTTGTTCGGCAAACTAGCTCCTGGTATGAGGTCTATGTGATGACTCACACTCCTCATCGGTGGCAACAAATGAGGTAATTCGTCCACGATGATGTCAACGAACTCTTCTAGCAGCTCCTAAATTTCTTCTGGTAAGTCATCCACTCTTGTGCTAGTCAGGATAATCCTCGGTTTCCTGACCACAAAGAATTGTGGATCTTCCTTCTTCTCCATCTCCGTAAGAAGCTCCTTCCCACTCATGAGAGGTATTGTGTTGTTTACTTCTGGCTTCATTTCTTTATCTTTTATCGGAAGCAACCTGTGTTTCCTCCCATCCTTCTCCAAAGTATATGTGTTCATCCTCCCATCATGAACCACATTTCTATCATATTGCCATGGTCTTCGTAGCAATAAATGACATACATCCATAGGAATAACATCACAGATAATTTTATCATTATATCCTCCTATCTTGATATCCACTAAGAATTGTTTAGTGACACTCACCTGATGTCCCTTCTGTAGCCATGATACTTTATATGGACTCGGGTGATCAGTCGTCTCCAGCTCTAGTTTCTCCACCATCTCGGTTGAAACGAGATTGTTGGTGCTTCCACTGTCCACGATAACCTTGTATTTCCTATCCTTAGTCTTGAAAGTTGTTCTGAATAGTCTGGTCCTTTGGACTGAGTTTTCCACCTCCTTCTCAGGTGTCAAAAGGACTTTATGCATTCCAAGCGATCTTCCGCCTTCGGTGTCTTCATCCTTAGCATCACGCCTCTGCGCTTCAACGATGTGAGCTTCTCCACTATCCTTCTTTTTCTCTGGACACTCGAATGACTTATGTCCATTCTTTCCACATGTGAAGCATGTGATAACTCCTCCCCTTCCTCTTCCTCTGCCTCTGGTACGGGGAAAAGTGTTTGCATCAGCATAATCTCCCTTTTTTTTCCGTATGTTTTCCTCTCTGCTCAGCATATTGCTGTCCTCGTTGTGAGGTTCCGCCTCTTTCAATATTACCCTGAGGTTTCTTCCATTCTTCCTTGGGATTCTGGTATTTCTCCTAAGCAACTACCTTGCCTATGGGATAACTTCTGCCTCACCCTCGCTGACCTTGCTTACGGCTCAGCTTCTCTTCAGCTTTCAGAGCCATTTGGTAGGCATCCTCCATTGTTCGAATGGTTTCCATACTTAATTCATACTGAATTTCATACCTTAAGCCATTCATATACCTGGAAACTTTTTCATCATCGTTGTCCCGATGACCTGCTCTGATATTGAGCTTGTAAAATTCTTCTGTATATTCCTTCACTGTCATCAACTTCTGTCTCAGGTTCTGCATTCTCCTAAACAGTGTGATCTGATAATCCCTTGGGATGAACTTTTCCTTCATCTTTGCAATCATTCGATCCCATATTTTGATCTTTTGTTTGCCTTTGGAATGTCTATCTTCCTGAAGCTCGTCCCACCATAATGTTGCATGTCCTTTCAATTTAGTGACAACATGCCTTACCTTTTTATCCTCTTCGATATCTTCATAATCGAAGTAGGTGTCAAGAGCTCTAATCCAATCCAATAGCTCTTTTGCATCCAGACTCCCTTCATAGACTGGAATGTCCATTTTTGTCTTTGAACTCATCCGAGTGATATCCTTGATCAACCACTCGTTGGCTGCATCTTCGGCTACAACTTCTCCTTGTTGTTCAGCTTCAGCTTTGCCCTCATAGTCGCTCATATCTTCAGCATTTGCTGTGCGTCTCTGCGCTGCTTCCATATCTTCCAATATCGCTCTGAGATCACGTATCTGCCTCTCCATCTCTGGATTTCCTGCTGGCCTACCTCTTCTTCGCACATCCCTATCCTCTGGATCAAGCGATTTCCTTTCTCTTCTGGGCGGCATGTCAAATTCCTCTTTCTCCCTCTATCTGAAGTATACAAACAAAGAATCGCTCTGATGCCACTTGGTGCAGACGCCACCCAGGGCACGTTTGCTACCACCAGGATCTTCTTCTTCACTGGACCGAAGAGCTAAAATGCTCCTCAATCCCTTATCGAGACTTTTCCACACCCACAGAATTCTCTCTTGACGATCTCCTTTTGCCTATCGGAGAATCATAACTCGCGTGATTGCGAGTCCTACACTCGGGTCACACAATTCCCGAAACCCGATGAAATATTCAATTTACCCCTTCCTTGCTTCTGTCGGGAATTATCCCGTCACGAAATTGGCCTTTATGAGGTAGTGGATTACTCACCTCAAGGATTCTTGATCCCCGATCTGCGATGGCACTCTCGCTACAGTCTTAGCCCCTCCGGCTACTCCTTCCCCGCGTGACCTACCAGTCCACGAAACCACGGCCCGTTCCCTATCAGAAATTCAGGCTTCGTGAGTTCGAACAGTGTAGAACTCACGCCTTTGGGATCCCCGATCCCCAACTTCTGATGCCACTTGTCCTTTATTGCGCTCTGTGACCCACGTGCCAATTGACGATTTCCAAGATATCGCCTCTCGCGACCTCGCAAGCTTTGACGCTAAATTTGGTGGCTCCAACTCGTGAACCTCCGAGCTCACGATATGCCGATGCCACTGGTCGCCGTCTCCCTACAGGGCTAACCTCCTGCCACCTGTCTTCCATCAGAATGACGTGACTGTGGGACCGTCGCGTTTCGTGAAATTGCAGTTTATCCTGCAGTGATTTCGTTGTATACGGGAACCCTGAAACACCGAATCTCGACTCCTTGAGATCTCACACCACGTATCCCAACGATAATTAATGACACAGATCCTTTTGGGAATTCACTAATCGCGATTCCTTTCCTCAAGATTTCCACGACCGCGGAAACTCTGATATCCCGAACTCCAAATCTCCGGGATCTTCTCTGCTCTTCCAAGCTTAAACCCTGCGCAACTCTTCCGAGATCTAATGGCCTACGGGATTTCGCTGTTTCCTTCGGTGAATCCTGACCGTTGATTCCTCTCCCTTGAAGATTTCTCGTGAAAGTGGCCAAGTGTTCCTTCTCGCACTTGCCCTTCAAACCCTGCGCTTGAAACTCGTTCTTAAAACGTCGACGCACAACTTCTGGTGCTTTCCTTTGGCGATACCATGAAGGTGCTACACCTCCCTATCTTTCCAACTCTGATTCTTCAGAGAAACCTGCATGCACCCCTTGTGCTTGATATTCAACCACCTTAAGTGTTGAATACTTCAGACTCTGTGCAACTCCTGCAACAACAGTCTTTAACTTCCTTTTCTCAGAGTGACAACTGAGACCTCCTCCTTCAACTTGCACACTCTTTGCGCAGATGCAATGACCCACTCTACTTCTGGGAAAATAAGAACAAAAGTTAGACTATCGAGCCCTCATCAATGCCCTCCTTGCGGATGAATTCAACTGCACTCTTTGCAGGAATCTCCTGGCTCAGATAGAGAAACAATTGAAACTTATTCTCTCTCAGACTTCAGTTTAAACCCTGAAATCACATGCACAACATATACAAAGAAAATGAATACAAAGAACAAACATTCATGAGCACATAAACAACCTACATAGAGAAACAACACCGGCCATGAATTTTGAATCAGAATTCCATTCTATTAATTCAACATCTATACATGGGTGTTCTTCACAATTTCTCTGCTTTCTCTTCTCTTATGAATGCTTCTAATGTTACAATGATACAATGAGGGTGTCTATATCCATTTTCCCTCTCAGACTCTAAAATTATCTAATCTGGAAATAAAAATCCTATCTACCTGCATTAAATCTATTAAATGCCTCCTATCTAATTCAAACAAGAGCGTATGGCTCGAGGTATGATATAATACAAAAGGTGGTCCTTCATAAATGGCTCATTAAAGACTTGCGCTACAATCCCAAAGAACGTTTTTAAAATTTTGGGTTTGTTTTCCCAGCTGATCTCCACTTGATGTGTTGGCTCGCTTGCTGAGTTAGCGATGCTCTTGCATCACCAACTCAAGGATAATCCTTGATCTCTTATTAAGCTATAAAATTCAATTAGTTTGTCCCTCCAATAACTCCTCGATTCAAGGCTATGATCCCCTATATCCCTAAAATTAAGGTCCTTGGTTCTTGGAACTATTTCCCTTAAATAAGTTACTCCCTAGATCAACAATTTGCATGGATGTGTTGGATATGATATCTTGAATTCCTTGTCAGCTTCTTAAATAAGGTGAGGGGACAAGATACCTTTTTTCCCTCAAGAAGATTGGAGCGTAATTCCTCATGTGGCTCAACTTGTTGGAGTTAGTCTTGCATACACACATTTATCATGAAATCAAGCACAACTCATCTAATTAAACTCAATTCATTCACAAATTAATTGCAAAAAACATACTTTTATATTGACTTTGGTCAAAAAGTGAATTTGTTAAGTACAAGGGTAGGTCAAAAAGATTCATGGATGGGCTCATGGTCTACAATGTATAGTCCCATCACTACCCCCCAACTTAAGGTTTTTCACACCCTTGTGCAACAAAAAATGTTGTTTTTATCCTCCTTAAACTATTGTTGTTTCTCCCTACATCTATACCTAATGTCCCATGTTGTATATCTAGTAGTTCCCCCCGGCTCATGATACCCAATAGTCCTTTCAACTTCTTCCCATTCTTCCCTTCACTACAAGGGGAACAACTTCTTGTAAAGTTTTTTGCAGAGGTTTTTAATGTAAAAAAATTTGGAAAAAAATTCAAAAAAACAATCTACTAAAACCTCATCTATTGGATGCAGAGGTTTTAGTGGATGTTCTATATAGCTAAAAAAAATTGGGCGGGTGGAGGTTGTAGTGGAGGTTTTTTTTTTCGGTGTGATCTTGTCAAAACGAACCAGTGCGATATTGAAACACATGCACCAATATGTTAATATAATAAAAATAACCAACACAATAATATAATAAAAATCCCCCAGACTCGAATACAACAAAAAAAATCCCATGTGCATTTATAACTAATGTGCACTGGTTCCCTCTTTTTCATCGTATGCATAGCACTGATGCTCTTATAATTAATACACATTGATTCTTTGTGCTTCTCTTATGATGGATCGGTGCGCTTTAGTATTTGTACGCCTTAGTGCGATAATGTCACATATAGAACCGATGTGCCTCAGGATTAGTATGTGCCAGTGCAGTTAAGTTATAATTATCCATGATGTGATAATGTTATTTCGAGATACGGTGCATTTAATATAGAATGTGCCTCTGTGCTTTTGTAATTAGTATGTACCAATATGTTCGCAACATTATTTTTAGTATGCACCAATGTGTATAATATAGTAAAGGTAGCAATGCATAAATAATGGTTAGCTCTACAGTGCGTATAATAAACATAACACACTGGTATGATAAAACATTTAGTACGTCAGTTAATATTTCAAACATGATCACTGCACAATTTTGAAATCATAAATATTATTGTACGTTACATTGTTTACAAAACGATGCATTTTCTCAATAGTACATGTCGGTGTGTTATTATGATTAATGTTTACCGATGCGTATGAATTCTCAAAACACACTGATTTATATATTATGGTTCTAGTGAGTTTAAAATAATACAATGCACTGATATGTATATATTTTAATTCATTATTTTCTACAAATTTTCAATTAATTATTTCAAAACCAATTTTTTTTATAATAATATTGTTTTATATTTATGTTATTGCATTAATGTGTTATCCAACCAATTAAATATCTATTATTTGTATCAATGCAAATCATCCACATATTATTTATTCAAAAACTCAACATTTTACAACATTCAACAATGCAATGAAATAAGAAACCCATTTTATTATATATGAACAAGAGACCCATTGTCATACAAAAAGGGACAACATACTGGTCTAGTACAATAATCAAATTGTAACCAATTTTTAATTGTCACTTATTGGTAACATGTCCTCATGCAATTGGAACAATATGTTGATTAAATTAAACAAAATCTTTGATTTTCATAGACAAATATTCCAAAACATACAACTTGCAGTAATATTCAATTATATTGATTTTCATTCATTGGTTGAACCGTTGACATTGTTTGAGTTGTGTGCATGTCTCATTTCTTCATCATTTGTAGATGATATTGTACTTTGTTATTTTAACATAATGTTTTCTTGATGATCGGTTTGTTTTTTACGTTCTTTCCCTTCATCTTCCATCTACAAACATAGAAATAAATTGTAATAAGTATATCTACATTTATGTATGTAATAGAGTATACACAATTGCATAAATAAATAAAAACACATTAGCACAAAGTATTTCATAAACAATACACATTCTTTTGAAGCCATGCTTCATGAATTCTCTCAAAATCTCCTACGATGTCTACATTCCATACTTTTGTTTCATGCATGTTTAATACGACATGACAAAGCATAGTCGTTATAATAAATATAAATTTTTCTTGGTTTTTCATTAATTATAAAACAAGGAAAGTTAAACAACATAGCTACTTACAAATTGTTCAATCAAACTTTAATTCTTCAACATATACTCACAACACATACTTAACCCATTTTTTATCAATTTATGGGTTGGCTCCTCTTTGTATGTTAGCACCTAGTAGAAGACATCCATGGAAAATTGTAAATTAATTATTTAAATATAAATATCATAGAAAACATTAAATCTTAAGAAAGGTCGAAAACGTAAATACTCACAAAGTTTGTGATCAACTATTTTATATCTCGTTGTCATGTCTTATGTGATGAATGGATTCTATTTGTTTTTCTTTTCTACAAAAAACAACTGAAAATTAGTATTTCACGCGATACTTAAATTCAATGTACATAAAAGAATAAAAAACTTATCACATACCTATTATGCACATTGTAGTTGGGATGACTCCTCTTATGATGAATTTTTTTTCATTTCTTTTAACATCTTCTTCTACACTTTTTTGGACATCCCTACTGACATGTATTTTTTTTCTCCTTGTTTGTCCATTGGAATTTTCAAAATCTCCCTGGAAAAAAAAGATACAAAAATTATTATTTAAAAAAAAAAAAAAGAACTCGGTGCATATACTAAGATAATTCGCACCGGGGTATTAACAAAATATGTATGCTCTAGAGCATCATACATACATATATGCATCGATATTGTATAACAGTGATATTGTGAAATTGAAAAAGTTTTACAAATTTTTATATTCAACTGGTGTTATATGAATTAAGAAAATCATGGCTTCCTAAGTACTATTTATTACGCATCGTCAAGCACTAAAGAAATTTAAGAAATGATGATTTCCATATAAAACAGTTATTTTCCATTTTAAACTCAACAATGCACATTGTAATAAATGTGCTCCGGTGCTTGTTTCGGTAAAACGCACATTGTCTAACGTGGAAAGGATTTTTAATAATATTTTGAATTGAAATAAAGTGGTGTTGTTTACAAACAAATACACTTCGATGCGCTTACTATGTAAATAGTGCACTGGTCACTGCGAAGGAATTTTTTGAAAACAAAAAACCGACAACCACATGAGGTTTTAGGATCTAATGCAATGAGTGGTTTCATTGCAGCGGATAGGAAACACCCATATATAAATAACCAAACCCTATAAATATTTTTTTCTTAAAAAAAATTCTTCGTTGAAATTTAGAAGGAGAAAACAAAAGAACAGTCAGGAAATTAGGGCTTTCAATACTGAAGGTAACTATGAAACCCTTTTTCTTGTTTGGGAATGCAATGAAAATTGTTTGAATCAAATAAGAGAATAATCAATATTATCAATAGAATGAAATCATATACATGAAATTTCTACTCTGCATATTTCTATGTGATCTACAATAGTCCCCCTCGAATTTGGCTCTTCAAAAAAACCCCCACCCACTCAAAAATATTTGTTGATAAATCTCTATTGCATAAATATCCTCTCTAAAATTTGGAAAACAATAAAACAATGAATAGGGTTTTCCTTAATAAACACAAAAACTCAAATTCCCACTCATTTTTTCATTGTATATTTTGGCGCATTGATGACAAATGTGTGCGTTGATTTTTTTCTTCAGAAGTTATGTTTTTCGGTGTTCTATTCTATGCATAACCCACCGGTGAGGTATTCATAATGCACTGGCGTGGTATGCATAAAACACCGATTTATTTTCGTAATAAATTTCAAAGTATTGATAGTAAGCACATGTTGTTTTTTTAACTTTCTTCAGTCAGTGCGATAGGTAGTTTGAAATACATCGTTGTGACATTTAATTTATAAAACACTAGGAAGGTGTTTAATTAATAAAGCATTATAAAATAGTTACATTTGCATATTGAAAATACAAACAATCGTATTTAAATTTTGTGGAGGTTTTTCTTTGTAGAGGAAATAATGGAGGTTATCCTTTCATGCTTATCTCAATTAAATGCATTGGTGTGTTTTGTTTATACATATGCACCAATTCATTTTCAAATGATAAAGTTCATCAGTGGGGGAGAGGTGGAAGGGGATACAATGAGTGAGAGAGGGAGGGGAATACATGGGTTGATGCAAGAGATAGAGGGGGGGATATAGGGAGAGAAGGGGAGGGAAGGAGGAAGAGAGTGATAGAGGGGCTGAGCACAAAATTCACATTTTCTATGTTTGAGGAGGATATTTTTTAGGGATTGAGTAATGTTTTTAGATTCTGTAAAGCCAGATTGAGATTTATTGTATAGATGGGCGGAAAAAATATATATATTTTAGAAAAAATCAAAGATTGTTTAAGTGTGTTGTAAATTTGTAAAATTTATTCGAAGTTATTTTTAAGTTATAATGTTCTATGCTACCCAAGATGGTGATTTTTGGTTCAAATGCAAGAAAAAAATACTTATAATATCAAATGGACAACTCTTTAGATTCCAACATCGCCTCATTACGTATCTTTGGAACTCCTTCAATTTCTCTCATGTTGATTGTAGTACATATAAATTTTATTGATAATTCATTTGTCTCAATGAATTTGTGTTATTTATGAAAGTGTAGTTTAATAATTGTTCATTGAGTTTTGCAAGATCAATATTTAGGATCGAGTTTAGATGCTCAAGATATTCCTATGGTCCCAAAATTTCGCAAGCTCTTATCAGGAGAAATACACCACAAGTAGATTTTTGATAAAAATGAAAAACTTCTTTACCCTACCAGTCCTAACATGCCATATTCTAGAAACCATCCTGTATCAGTGGTATTACACCATGAATTTGATCTCTATTATTTAGAGAACCTCATAGGACATAAGAAAAATATGTTTGAGTAATTAGATTTTTCGATTTTAAATGGAACTAATGTAAATATATTTCTTAATTTTCTATTTGTTTTATAAATGGGTTGGTTTCATGTTTATTATTGGGAAGAAAATGTCCATGCTTCTAATAAGTGTTTGGTATAATGTTTGAACATATTAAAATCATTGTGTTACTAATATTATCGATGTAATGTTCAATATTTTTACAATCAAGATTCTGATGATGAGCAAACTATCTACCATATACCATTGCACCCCACTACAATGTCAACTTGCGAGCTTTATTCTAAACGAAAAGGATTCAGAGAGGAATCATACTAAGAATGGTTGAAACAACCACCTATTCAATTCCCACTACATCATGTTGGCAAATGTTTACCAAGTAGCGTATGCTTGTCATTGATGGAAAGAAAAGCAGTGGAGATGGTAGGATAAGAAGGATAAAAATCCCTTGGGGATTCAGACGTGAAAGCTCAGGAGGAACAGCGTTGAAGAAAACGCGCGCAGCAAAGGCAAAGATCAAAGTACAACAATTTTCAAAAGAGAAGGAAGACAGAGATCCACAACCATTGGATCTCATTTAGAAAACCTGAAAGAACGAGGGCCGTCAGATCTGTAGAAGTTGCAAGAGAGATAAGCCATCGGAGAATCGGGGATCGGGACTTTGAAATGTCCAGTTCACTTGACAACGAAAACCCCGAAATCGCGATATGCGATTTCGCGATCTGACCGCAGCCGTTAAAACAAGCTTGAGATATGGACCATTGATTTTACTCATCGGAGAATCGAGAATCAGAGATTCACAAGTCTCATGAACAATGACAATGAAAACCCTGAAATCGCGATATGCGATTTCGCGATGTAATCGCAGCCGTTGGATAAAGACTGCATCTGGACCATTGAATCTTTGCATGGAGTGCGAGTACAGTTATGGTTGTGGAGATGACTCAGTGACCGTTAGATTCAAGCACAAGACCCGATCATCGTCGGATCAAAGACAACATACATGCCCTTTAAAGTACA
>JZKD02S1977595.1:1247908-1271798 GCA_000966675.3 Picea glauca | reverse complement strand
TTACTTATCATATAAAAGAAAAGAGGTTTTATCCTGCATGGGTTTCCTCGGGAAATATCTGTCTCTGTGTTTGTCATATATGTGAATGATGTTGAAAGTGCCATTGTTTATTTCCATGCATTATTGTGATTAGCATTCAGAGTCTCTACAAAAGGTTTAAAAGAACCATAATTGTTTAAGCACGGAAACAACTGATTCACCCCCCCCCCTCTCAGTTGTCCAACACATCATGAGTCACCAATTCAAAACCTCGATAGTAACACTAGTTCTTCATATGTTGGGGATGAAGGCAATGATATAGAGGTTGGTATGGATGATTTCTTGCGAGATACCCAAGGCATTGAGGGAATTTTGTTAGATGCATTCTAGAAAAATGAAGTAGGGGATGACACTAATGTCATAGATAGCTTCTACAAAAACCTAAAATATGCTTCCACTACCCCTCTATTTGGTCCAATACAGGAGTCAGCAAGGTCTACCCAATTAGGGACAACAATGTTACTGTACAACTTGAAAGCAATGTATGGTATGTCAGACACATGTTTCACAACACTTTTGAGATAACTAACCATTAAGTCCCCTAAATTTTTATGGAATATTGTCACACAATGAAGGAAGAAAAGGGTTGATTTATTCATTATTAATGACAGTGTAAATTTCCATTTCCCCTTAATTGTAGGTTATTAAAAAATAAGGTACTTTCGAGTTATAATCGCTTGCTCGATAACCGCATAGTAGCAAAGAAAATGACGAAAGTGTTGGGTTATGAGTACATATCATACGATGATTTTCCAAATGATTATATTATATACAAAAATGAATATGTGGATAGAGACATATGTCCATAATGTGGGCATGACATGTACCATAAATAAATAAATAAAGGGTAAGGCACATGGTCCTCCTCATAAGATATTGAGGCACATTCCTATAATTCCAAGGATTCAAAGGGTATTTCATTGCAAACAATTAGCTATGTTGAAGGGGTGGCATGCCTCACATAGAGGAGAGCCAAGAGTTATGTGAATCCAAACAGATTCAATATACATGAATCATATAGAGGATACATGTCCCGATAATTTCAAGGATGAGGTACAAAGCCTACGATTGAGCATAGTTATGGATGGAGTTAACCCATATTCCCTACAAAACAACAACTATTCTACTTGGATAGTGGTAGTGATCAATAAAAATACCCCCCCATGGTTGTCCATGAAGAATGAAAATCTTATGTTGGCTCTTATAGTCTCAGGTAGAAGACAAGTGAAGAGAATGTATGTCTACCTCCAACCATTGATTGATGAATTTAAGCAATTATGGGAAGATATACATGTATATGATATATCAATACCCATCCCAGTGGAGAGGTATTTTACGTTCTATGGAATATGTGTGTACACCACATACGATTATCCATGACTAGGAGTTTTATTCGGTAAGCATGTTCATCAATTTTCTTATATCTGTAATTTTATTTGACATACTTCATTTGGTGTAATTATTTTTTTGACACTAACATGCTATGTATACATTAACATTGTAGGTCTTGTAGAAAAAGGGTATCATGGATGTAAATGTTGTTGACCTTCTATAAAGGCTAGGTTGTCCATTGACTACGAAATTCGGTGTACGATTGTTCGAGGGTATTCCTCCCAAAAGACCACCCTTATAGAAGAGTTGCATATGCTTTCAATGGTAAACCAGAGAGAACACAAAGACCTAAAATAATGACACAAATAGATTGGAATAGGGAACATGACATAGAGTAGGAGAAGGAAATGGAATAATTCTTAGATTCAAATGGGGAACCTATGTTCGATGATCTTGAATGTTTTGACGCCTATGATGAGAAAATTACCATTGGGATGAAAAGGAAATATGTATTTTATGAGCTTCCATATTGGGGGCATATTAAGATTGTTCACTTACTAGATTCCATGCATATATTCTGTTGTTCATGAGATTAATCCTAAGTCTCAAAGAATAATGTTAGGCATCAAGAGTGTTTAAAGAGAATGTTTTAAAGAGTGCTTTTCCTACCTTTAGTTATACAAGAAATGATCCTTAAATGAAATTAATAATAGGACAATACATAGGTTGTATTCCGTTGTCTGAGTCACAATTATAATATCAAATAATGTGAAGGAAAGTTAGAAAAACTGTTAAACAAAGTTGGGCATCAATTTTAGATGAGTCTCACCTTGTTTGCAGTGGAAGGGAAGTAGATAGCGCACCCTTGAACAAAATATAAAATACAGTAATTCACATAGCTTGCAGGTCTTGCTTTACTCACAGTAAATACCAGGGATGATTTTAGGGGCTAAATTTCGCTCATGGGCTAATTTTCCATGGTTTTTCCAAAAATGAGATTCGCTATTTTAAAAATGATTCGCCCAAATTCTATAGAATAAAATTATTTTACCTTAAAAATCACCAAAATTTTATAAAAACTATATAAAATCCTTAGAAATTTGGATATTTTTACAAAAATATCGCCAATCATTTATAGTTGGCATATGAAGGATTAGTAAGATTTGCCAAGGTTTCTACATTTTAAAATAAATTTCCATCCTTAAAATCATCCCTGGTAAATACAACGGAAAACTACTTACTTAACTAATTGATGATATAATACAATTACAATAGTTGTAATATTAAATTGAAATCAAACATTTATCAATGAATTGCATAAGGAAATTCGAAGATATGGAAATGCAAAAGAAACACATGACTCAAACTGAACGAATGTTAGAATCTTTGTCTGCACTTGTATTAATACTCAAAAAGGAGATTTTTTTCTATTACATCCGGAAAGAAACAAACTTGAATAGATCTAGAATATATGTACTTATACAAAATCTGTCACAACTCAAAACGGTTGGACTTATTACAATATTTAAATAAAATAACATATATCTGAATAAGACGACATAGTGTAACAGTTTGATGAGCTTCACTGGCATTCTCCTTTGTCTCTTCATCTGCTGGCAAGAGAAACGCCTCCTTTCCTTACACCTTTACGCTAAACACATATGTCATATAGGCCAAATTAATGATTTGACATACTGTCTTGACTGTTTTAGTCTATTTCCATCTACCCTTGAAGATATATTCAGTAATGAAATAAATTACCGTCAAGATAGAGGGAGAAGGATAATCGGATGGATATATTTGCATGGCTCATCAAGGAACAGATAACAGGAGTAGGAAAAAGTAATCATCCTTGGAAAGAATGATAATGGGACAAGTATATGACAATTAAATGGAGATAACTGGAGATTTAGCATCCAGGTGTATGAGATAAGCGATTGTTTGAAAATGGAAGGTAGAGACGGTGAAAGGAGAAAATACTATGTATATTTTCTTACCTGATCCCAGCTATACTTGTTTTTCTATGGTTAATACACTGGTTGCATCTATCTAGTAATTCCACCAAAAACCTTGAAGGTTCAATTGTTTCATTTACCTCGAAAGTGAATAATTTCCTTTCTACCTGAGGTAGCCTTTCTTGGATCCTTTTCACTTCTTGAACTGTGACCTGGAATTGTAAGCTTGCATTCACTAACCATTTATTTATTTTAAGAATATCAATCTGGCTCATTTAGTGAATGGCTGCCAGAGTTTCTTCTTTGTTCTTTCTGGAATTATGTTGATTCATTTCTATATCAATTTTCCCCATCGCTTCCGAGATATTACTTCCCTCAAAGTCAATTATCTTTTTTTCTAGTAATGACAATGCTTCTAGGAAAGCCTATTTTACTTCTCTGGCAAATATTTTTCTCTCTACTAGATTTGTTTCCCATAACTTTAGGGCCATATCACCTTTTAACTGTTCAGAAGGAGAGAGCAGTGGGAATTCAGGGATGTTATCTTTATGCACCAATATGATGGCTTCCTGAAACTAGGCTCGGGATGATAGGGCCTCTCTTTCCTTGACATAAATGTCTTTCAGAGAAATATCTACTGCGTGGTAACACTTTTGAATGGCATCTACCTTCATAAGAAGGTATTGTTGTGCAACTTCTATCCTCTCATCTATTTTCAGTGCTTGAATTTGGAAGGCCAATATGTCTATCAAGGCGCCTTCAGTTAGGTCTAATTTAGCCTGCAAGTGTTCTATCCATTCATCACGCTGAGTGAAAATACCTTTGTTGGTTTGTGAACTCTGATGGAGCTCGTCCAGGTTGGCCTAAAGTTGTTGAATTTGTTTCCGATCATGAGCTCTGATTAGCTCGAAGTCTTGACTCACCATGTTTCTGATAGTCTTCTCCATGGTGTGTATTTGAATTTTCAATTTCTCTACCAACAGGCTCTTATGCCATAGTTGTTCAACTAAATTGTCTACAGACCATTGATTGGCAATGGAAAAAGCACCTAATGAACCTGCAACTTCTTTCACAAATTTTGGATTATCTCAATTATTCTCGTCATACACCATTCTTTGCCTCTTATTTATCACTCCATATTTTTGGTGTGATTCTCTTTTTATGATGGCCTTCTATTTTCTACTAAAAAAGAAATCCGAAGGAGGCATCTCTTTGGGCGAGATGGGGATAAGATCAACTACAAAAACAAATTTAGAATTAGGATTTCTGAAGCTAGATTGCAGAGGTGTCAATGATGTAATGGGAGTACCAATATCCATAGACTATTTTTGCTCTATTGTATTTGAGGTGCTAGCATGGGTAGTTGGTGACGAGGGAGGCACATTTTGTCCCTGCTTTAGGAAATATCCAAGTTGAGTTTTTTTCTGGGGGCCTAACTGGACTAACAATGATGCTTATAATTTATGTTTTAATGCCTCTGAGCTCTTTGGGGTTTCCTCAATATTACCTTTACCAGAGTGACTCGCTTCAGAACCTGTTGACCCAAATTCCTGAGAAGGGGGAGTGGCTATTGGCTCTCCTTGTAGTACCTTTTGCAGGCTATTCCACCTACTCTTTTGAAACTGATAAAACCAACTTTTTGATCTAGGGGCAATGTTTGGAATCTATCATGTACCCCCTCATAAGGTATAACTCCCCTAAATTTTTCATCATACGAGGAGTTTTCATGCATATATCGTTTCATGTAGAATTGGGCTAGGTGGTTTCCCATAATCTTACGTGGATCGTGTATTTTGAACTCAATGTCAACCTGTTGTCCCTTGGTTATGGAAGTATGCGAAGATCAAGGAAGAAAAGGGAGAATGCAAACTTCGCGGAAGATGCAGCGACTATTATTGGGTCGAAGTGAATAAAAGAGCAGAAAATATGGAGCGAAGCCCAATAAAGAAAGATGTTGGACGGGGATGATATATAAGAAAGGAAGAAGGATCGTGGACATGTTAGCAAGAAGATAAATCCACCCTTGGATGATTTGGAGCACTTCATGAGAAGAAAGGAAAGACAGGCTCGTGAATCCCTGAAAATATGGGTCAAGTTGACCTAGGGTTTTAGACACAGAGGGTTTTGGTATCTAGGGTTTTGGACACCTAGGTTTCGGCCTAAGGATGTCGATGAGCTATTGTAATGTATAAATAAAGGTCATGAGGGCCTAGTTTGGGTTGGTACTTTGGGTTGGTATGATATTGTTGTTGATCTAGTTGTATTGTTGATGTAAGTAAGTATTGTATCGAGAGGGAGAAGTTTTAAGAGTGAGAGCATTCTGGTATTGTAAGAATCTTCAGCTGGGTGCGAGGATCAACCCTGCAGCTGGGTGCATAGGGAGGGGAGAGAAACATAGGATAAGAGAGAATATATGCTAGCTAAGAGTGCAAATAAGAACTGTACACTTTACTTAAATATAATATAGCACAGTTCTGTGGACGTATTCCTAGAGAGAGGGTGAACCACATACATCTTGTGTTGTGTGTGACTGGTATTTTATCTCTGTCATTGATATATTGTGATTGCATTACATCTTTATATTTGATAAGTAGATGTGCAGAATAGATCTAAGCTAATAAGTGATATATGAACATTGTGTTGTTCTTGTGTTAGACCCACGTGACATTTCCTTTGGTTGTATACATCTCTATCCTGCAACCCCCTCATAACTGCTTCGGGTGAGACTACATCTTCTTCACAGGTGTTATTGAAAGGGCCAGTAGATAGGGCTTTGTTGGTGTGTTGTCGTAGAGTTGAACCCTGGGTCTACCCCTGTGCCAAAAAATGGTTCTGTTGTCGGAACCAAAATCTTCTTGAGGGAATGTCAAGGTGGTTTCCATCAAAGAAAGAGATTCAAACATGGATAGAATATCAAGAAAAGGACTTTGCTGAAGCCCAGAACAAGAACCCTAATCTTAGCTCAGAATATTGGCAGGAGAAATATATCTTTACTGATATACACAAAATTTTCTTTGGAGGAATCCATCAAGAGCTATATGAGTGGCTAACTAGATTAGCAGATACCCAGTTCAAGATCCAATCTATACTTCCTGTGGCTTGGAAATTGGAGTTGATCAAGAATGTCAAGAGAGTTGATAAAATTGTATCATGAGCAATAGATCTTTGGTTTGATAGTACCATTGGAGGGTAGATCACAAAGTTTGATGTTGATAGAGTAGAATCGTATAGCCAAGCAGAGAGATATTTTTTCAAGGGACCTCTAGGGAAATTTTTGCATTTTCTGAAGATGAGAATCAAGAGGTTATTGCATGATAATAACATCTTTAAGATACAATAGATTGGTCAGATCAAGAAAGGCTAATGTCCAAAAATTCAGATAGCGACAGTGACACAAAAGCTGGACATACACGTAGTGGGAGAGTATTCAAAGAAGTTCATCTTGTGAACCTGTTTAAGAATAACTATGGGGAGGAAGGTTTCTACAGTGGAGAAGAATCAAAACTGACAGACAAAGAACATTCAGAACCCTCTAGGGCAAAGGAAGGAGAAGCTGAAGAGCTTCACAGAGGAGAACTTGAAACCTCATAAACTGTGCAGACCATCAAAGTAAGTATTGTTGTCCTTCCTGTTGATTTAGTATTAATGCAACCAGAGTAATCCTAGTCACCAGAGTGTCCAAAGCACTGTCAATAATATTCCACCACATATTCAGTCAAGAACCCTAGGAAGATCTATGGCAGATGAGATGAGACTTCCTATCTTTAGGGGAGATGGATCTGAAGATCTTGATCAACACTAGTTCCTATGTGAAGCCATATGGAACATTAAGAATGTCACAGATGAATTTGTCAAAATAACTCAGTTCAGTACAACTCTCAGAGATTGTGTACTGAGTTGGTACATGAAACTTGTTCAAGGACTTGCACAACCTAAGCCATTGAATCATATCAAGAACATGTTGATTACATAATTCAAGAAACCTAAGTCAGAATCCGAATGTATCACAAAGATGAAAGAGATCAAGAAGAAGGTGGATGAACCTGTTTGGGAGTTCGATCAAAGATTCAAGACCTTAACAGGTTGATTGAATTTTCAGATCCTAGATGAACTTAACAAGGAATGGTTCATTATTTCCCTTCTACCACACATCAGAGTTCCCATGATGCAACATAAGATTGCTTCGCTGTATGAGGAATTGGAGATCACCATGAAGATAGAATCAACACCTATGGGAGAATCCATCTCAGGTATGAGTCATATCCTGAGTCATCTAACTAGTTTGTCTCTGCAGGTCGAAGATATGAAGAAAGATAAGGGAAAACATAAAAAATAAGACATCTGGTGTGTCAGATGCAGATCAGAAGGCCATGACAAGGAACAATGTCCCCAATTCAATGAATACTTGGCTTCTAGAGTTGCGAGCCCTTTGAAGCAAGTCACCTTATCCTGGTGCGAGGTATGAAGAAACAGACATCGTACTGGTGAGTGATATTATATGCAAAAGTATGTTCAGACACCTACAAATTTGTACTATACATTTTGTAAGTCCATAGGACACGATGATAGGAATTGTAGGGCTTACGATCTCATGCATTAAAGGTTGAGAGACATATATAAGATTCAAGGTGAAGTACAACAAGAAGGAAACACTACACAGTATAACTCCTCACTATGGATTTAGAGGAAGAGGACGAGGAGGAGGAATGGGTCAAGGTTGAGGACAGATCATTTGTTATAACTACACACAACTAGAACTCCTTGCAATGGATTTCCATAACCCTTGTACCACTTGCAGCTACTGCAGCTCATTTGACCATGTTATAGAATATTGTCTTGTGCTTCTAGCTAAGCTTCAAGAAAGATGAGGACCTCAGTAGAACCCACAAGTGCAACTGCTATATGTTGAGCCTTGCGGAGGAGACCCTAGAGTCATTGTTATAACAAGAGGAGGTGTTGTCAAATGAGATGATAGAATAACCCAAAGGAATATTACAGAGAAGACACAAATGTTTGATGCAAATAAAGAAATAAAAATGTTTGAGGAAGCCATAAAAGAATTCAGAGGAGACCAAGGTTCTTCATAAAAAAGAAAACCAGAAGTAAGAGAGTATGGAATGCCTCACACATTCGATCAATCTGCTTCTCCAGAAGAAGGAAAAGAGGTAAGCAAGCTCATGGAATTTTTACATACTTGTATTAAGTTGGTTCAAGATGAAAGCGTTGTACAAGAGTTACAAAATTTAATCAGAAAATATGAGCTAGGAAAGATAGACCCCTTGTTGAATAAAGAAGTACACCAAATTGGTAAGAAGAGAAGGACAAATAAGGAATTACATTTGAATGCTCAAATAGGAGAGTATTAAATAAACTATGTAGTCCTTGACTTCGGGGCGGAGATCAATGTCATGATGAAGCAAACCTGGGTACTGATGGGAAAATCAAAGTTGATCTATTCCCCTATCAGGCTTAGGATGGCTAACCAAGAAGTTTTCAAACCATTTGGACAATTGGAGGATGTTCCTGTGGACATTGATGGAGTAAGAACATTTGCAGACTTTGAGGTAATTGAAATAGTTGATGACAGTTTCCCTTACCATACATTGTTAGGAATTGATTAGGCCTTCAATAACTCTACTGTTGTTGAATTAAAGAAAATACGTATGACTTTTGAAAGAGATGGCCTTAGGGTCATTTTACCTTTATATCCAGATGAAGGTGGGTGGTACACAAAACCTATTAGAGAAGAATACCACGCATATGCACTAGAAAATATATATAAGCTAACAGCCAAACAACAGGATTACATTAATCCCATAGCCGATGGAAACTTAAGCTGGTGAAGTGATAACACATGTTCATCAGACTCAGAAGAAGCACTGGAGAACTAGAAGAATAATATGTATGAAGTATCTACAAGAATATGTGTTATATTAATTAGAGAAGTCTATTGGATCGACACAACCGTAAGTAACTTACCCACATTTGATGGTCTGAACCCTTTAGAAACCTTCTTGTTGGACTTTGAATAAAGTGTACCAATACAACAGAGATTATTGGCGATGGATGAGGCCTTGAAATACACACCAACAAGATGGTGGGGGGCACACAAAAGTAACATTACATATTGGATACAATGTCGTACCCTGATTGTTGTAGGAAAATCTCCCTGCATACAGGTATATTGCCTCAAAGAGCTAGACCCTAACTCTAAGACAGAAAGTGCTTAACGTGGAAAATGACTTCCTTTCAAATCTATACAAAGTAATGCGTGAGAAGGAAGGAGAATAGAAGTACCTCCTTATTGACGTTTGTCCCTGCACGCTCCTAGTCGAGCTCCAATTTTTCGCTCCTCGATGAGTCCTGTAGACAAACAAAGTGCGACCGCTTCCTACTCTATTGATATTAGCTTGAAAACAGATCTATCTATCAACGATAAGTTCATGTAAGATCAGACACAAAATAGAAAGAAACAGGCCAAGCGTGTCATATTAATGAGAATAACGACAACAATACTTACAATCGTAGATGCGAATGCGACAGCTTCGTCAAGTCCCCTTCGTCTAACCCTTGCTCAAAAGATCCACGACTTAGATGATAGCAGCTTCACTGATCACTCTCCTTTGGATGAATTTGTGTTTCCTATGAGATCATAGGTTTCATGCTAGCAATTCTTCCCCCTCTCACCATCATAGAGTCTGCTTATATAGGTTAAGAGAGGCTTAACCTCTTGAGGTATCTTTAGGGTAGGTTGAGGAATTCCCTCTTTAGATCAAGGATCTTCTGATTGAACCAAGAATTCGAATGAAACTGCCTTCCAAACTTGAAAGATCCTTCCCTTATTCTCCTCAATGGGCCAGCCACTACCCAGATTAGACAACGCTCCCTCAAAAGGGGCATCAGGGCACTATAGCGCTCCCTAGGAAGATTGAGGGGAGCGCCAACACTCCAAGGATGGATAGTGCTCCTTCAGAGGGGTAGTTGAGCATTATAATGCTCCCTAAGACCTTATAGGGGAGCGTTAGTGCTCCTAAGGCTGATGTAGGGGAGCGCTCACCTTCAAAACCTTTGTTTAAGAGCTCCTTTCAAGTGGTAAGGGTTCCTTGACTTCAGTTAATCATTCTCCCTTCTCAAAATCAAGTGTCTGAGCTATTCTAGATGTCTCTTTGGTGTCGTCATCATGGAATTATGCTTTGTTTGATGTTTGCGACACTTGTAAATGACATGCGACACTTGCGACAGTTGAGAGGATCATGCGACACTTGTGACACTTATCAAAGTGAGCAATATTGAGGTGTAATAGATTTCCCTCCAAAGTATGAAGTTAGAAGACAGGAACTGATAACTGAAACACTGAATTCCTTTCAAATCTATACAAACTAATGCATGATAAGGAAGGAGAATAGCAGTACCTCCTTATCGACGTTTGTCCCTGCACGCTCCGAGTCGAGCTCCAATCTTTCGCTCCTCGATGAGTCCTGTAGACAAACAAAGTACGATAACTTTCTACTCTATTGATATTAGCTTGAAAACAGATCTATCTATCAACGATAAGTTCATGTAAGATCGGACACAAACTAGAAAGAAACAGGCCAAGCGTGTCATATTAATGAGAATAACGACAACAGTACTTACAAACGTAGATGCGAATGCGAAATCTTCGTCAAGTCCCCTTCGTCTAACCCTTGCTCGAAATATCCACGAACTGGATGATAGAAACTTCACTGATCACTCTCCTTTGGCTGACTGTGTGTTTCCTATGAGATCATAGGTTTCATGCTAACAATTCTTCCCCCTCTCACCATCATAGAGTCTGCTTATATAGGTTAAGAGAGGCTTAACCTCTTGAGGTATCTTTAGGTTAGGTTGAGGAATTCCCTCCTTAGATCAAGGATCTTCTGATTGAACCAAGAATTTGAATGCAACTGCCTTCCAAACTTGAAATATCCTTCCCTTATTCTCCTCAACGGGCCAACCATTGCCCATATTAGACAACGCTCCCTCAAAAGGGGCATCAGGGCGCTATAGCGCTCCCTAGGAAGCTTGAGGGGAGTGCCATCACTCCAAGTATGGATAACGCTCCTTCAGAGGGGGAGTTGAGCGCTATAACACTCACTAAGACCTTATAGGGGAGCACCAGCGCTCCTAAGGATGATGTAGGGGAGCGCTCACCTTCAAAACCTTTGTTTAAGAGCTCCTTTCAGGTGGTAAGAGTTCCTTGACTTCAGTTAATCATTCTCCCTTCTCCAAATCAAGTGTCTGAGCTATTCTAGATGTCTCTTTGGTTTCATCATCATGGAAGTATGCTTTGTTTGATGTTTGCGACACTTATAAATGACATGCGACACTTGCGACACTTATCAAAGTGAGCAATATTGAGGTGTAACACTGATGACAATGAGGTTCTCAGCACAAGTAGAATGTTGTGAAGTTCGTTACACAGGTCAAAGTTTCCCAAAGGACCATGTGCGAAGCTGTGAGGAAGCCTGGAGAAACATCCCTCAAGAGAAGTGGGTACATAAATTCATCAATATGCTGGACATGACACCTATCAACCGGTACCTCCAAGAAGAAATGCGCCTCATCAGTACAGATTGGCAAGGTATGACTTAGAATTTTGTAACTAACTTCTTATTTGAAAGTCAATATCCATCAGTAGATCAAGAATTACAGATTGTGAGATAGAAAGTATTCGAGGATCTATCTAGACTTCCCTTAGAATAGGAAGAGGATGAATGGACTTCACCTCTCCAGAAATGGCAAGGTTGTTAGAACATCAATGTTGATGAAGACGATGATCCGAGGAAGGTGAACATCAAAGAAACAGAAGACCAGAGAGATGTGGAAGGACCAGGAGTTGATATACCATTTATTGGATAGTTGATTAATATTAAGAAAGTTAATATTGGAACATAACAAAGACCAAAGTTTGAAAACGTTGGAGATTATTGGGATGTTGCTACCATTGATAAAATTACAGAGTTATTGCATGAATATCAGGGCATGTTTCCAACCAATTTCACTGATATGAAGGGAATTAAAGGGCCTATGGGTGAGATGAGGATTCCTTTGAAGCCAGATGTTAGACCAATCAAACAGAGACCTTACAAACTCCCTAAATATAAGGAGAAAGTGAAAATTGAGCTCGACAAAATGTTGGAAGCATGGATTATAGAACTTGTCGAAGAGTCAGAGTGGATTAGCCTTATGGTGGTGCAAGACAAGAAGACAGGTGAGATCAGGATCTGCGTAGATCTCAAGAAGCTGAACGATGCTTGTTTTCATGACCCCTTCCCTACACCATTCACTGATGAAGTATTAGATAACATGGGAGGCCAGGAGGTCTATTCTTTTATAGATGGATTTTCAGGATACCATCATATTCGAATTACCAAGGAAGATCGCCATAAGACCAAATTTGTAATAGAATGGGGATCCTACCAATATACAGTGATGCCATTTGGATTGAAGAATGCCCCAACCATCTTTTCTAGGGTGGTGGTCGAAGCATTCAAGGAATTTATGCATAAATTTTTAGAAGCATACTTTGATGATTGGAATGTTTTTAGCTTATTGAAAAATCATATTGAATGTCTAAGGCTAATGCAGATAAATGCAAGCAGTGAAAATTGCTTTGAACCTGAAGAAATGTATTTTATTTTCCCCATTTGGAGTGTTGTTAGGACATATTATATGCGAGCAAGGATTATTGGTAGATCCATCCAAGATCGCAATTACAGTTGATCTACCCCCTCCTACGTCAGTCAAACAGTTGCGCACTGCGTTGGGACACACAAGATATTACAAAAATTTCATTAAGGGATATGCTCAAATTACAACACCCATGGAAAAAATGTTGAAGAAGGATTATTAGTTTAGTTGGACAGAGGAATGCCAGCAGAGCTTCGACACAATGAAACAAAAAATGGTTACTGTGCCCATTCTGGTTTTCCCAGATTGGGCCAAGGAGTTTCATGTGCATGTCGATGCATCATCCATTGCATTGGGAGATGTGTTAGCACAACCAGGAACAAGAGACATTGACCACCCGTTATCCTTTTCTAGAAGGAAGCTATCTACAACTGAGATTAATTATACCACTACTGAAAGAGAGGGATTAGCCATGGTGTATGCATTGCATAAATTTCACCACTATTTGTTGGGAGGACACATTAAAATGTTTACTGATCACTCCGCATTGAAGTACCCAGTCAACAAGCCAGTTTTGGGGGGAAAGATATGCAGATAGCTTCTGTTGTTCCAAGAATATGATTTTGAGATCATTGTAAAGCCAAGGAGGATGAACAAAGGCCCTGACCACTTGTCAAGGATGGAACATGGAGAAGAGTCAACTAGTTTCGAGGATACACTACCGGATGCACAACTACTAGCCATTAGAAATATCGATGACCACTTCACAAAGATAAACCAGTTCCTATCAACAGGAATGGCACCTAGTGAGTACACAATTCCTCAGAAGAAACAACTAGTAGTGCATGTTGCAGATTTATCCCTTATAGCCGGACATCTATATAAGACGGGACCTGATGAGATATTGAGAAGGTGTGTTATGGAGGCAGAATGACCATTGATCCTTGCAAAATCTCATGAAGGCATCACAGGAGGACATTATGCAGGAAACACAACTGCGTAGAAGGTTCTTAGAGATGGCCTTTGGTGGCCTACCTTACATAGAGATGCTAAAGACTATTCTAGAGCTTGCGATGTATGCCAAAGAGTTGGGAAACCATCCAGAAGAGATGAAATTTCATTGGCACCGCAACTGACCCTACAAGCATTTGAGAAATTGGCCATTGACTTTGTTGGAGCTATAAATCCACCAGGAAAGCGTACAGGAGCAAGGTACATAATTACAACAAAACAATACTTGACTATATGGGCCGAAGCAAGAGCAGTTAAGGACTGTAGTGCAACTACAGTTGTGCTCTTCATATTTGATGACATCATAACCAGGTTTGGATATCCAAAGATATTTATGAGTGATCAAGGTACACATTTCATCAATAAGACAATTGAAGCCATGAATGAAGAATTTGCAGTCCACCATCAGAAGAGCACACCATACCATCCACAAGAAAATGGTACAGTTGAAGCATTCGACAAGATTTTGGAAATATCACTAACCAATATTTGTTGTGTGAATAGATATGATTGGGATTTGAGAGTACCAGTAGTATTATGGGCCTATAGAACCACTTGCAAGATGCTAACAATGCAGACCCCCTTCAAGTTGGTATATGGTCTTGAAGTTGTTGTTCCAATGGAATATCTGGTACCAAGCCTAAGAATTACTTCCTTTATAGATATGGATGACCCTAGAATTGTTCAAGAGAGGCTTGCACAATTGGTTGAATTGGAATAAGACAGATTCATTGCAGGATTCTATCAGCAGGTTCATAAGGAAAGAGAAAAGGCCTATCATGATAGGCACATCAAGAAGAAGGAATTCAAATAAGGTGATCTAGTACTGGTATATGAAAACAAGTTCATAAAACATACTGGGAAGTTCAAAACACATTGCATAGGGACATACGAGATCGTCTATTTTACAGAAGGAGGATTTGCGCAATTGAAAACGTTGAATGGAGAATGGAAGGAAGGTTGGGTGAATGGGAGTCGGTTGAAGTTGTATTATGACAACCAGCTGCCTCACAGCCCTCAGTGAAATCATGAAGAAAAGGGTATAGGTACCATATGTAGTTGAAACTGGGTACCAGACATAGAAAAGACAGTCTGCACAAGGGAAAAAGAGGAGGCAAATATCAGAATGCAGAGGCTGCACTACGCAGTCTCGAGTCGAAGTAAAACATGAAGCTTAGATCTCAAGTGCCTCAGGACGAGTCATAGGTGAGTGTTGGGGGTCTATTGGCCCTTGGTTATGGAAGTATGTGAACATCAAGGAAGAAAATGGATAATGTGAACTTCGCAGAAGACACAATGACTGTTATTGGGTCGAAGTGAACAAAAGAGATGAAAAGATGGAGCAAAGCCCGAGAAACAAAGATGTTGGATGGGGATGATAGATAAGCAAGGAAGCAGGATCTTGGACATGTCAGCAAGCAGAAAAATCCATTGTTGGATGATTTGGAGCATCGCGTGAGAAGAAAGGAAAGACAGGTTGGCGAAGCCCTGAAAATATGGGTCAAGTTGACCTAGGGTTTTAGACACCTAGGGTTTTGGTATCTAGGGTTTTGGACACCTAAGTTTCGGCCTAAGGTTGTCGATGAGCTATTGTGATGTATAAATAAAGGTCACGAGGGCCTATTTTGGGTTCGTACTTTAGGTTGGTATGATATTGTTGTTGATCTAGTTGTATTGTTGATGTAAGTAAGTATTGTATCGAGAGGGAGAAGTGTTAAGAGTGAGAGAATTCTAGTATTGTAAGAATCTTCAGTTGGGTGAGAAGATCAACCCTGCAACTGGGTGTGCAGGGAGGGGAGAGAAACAAAGGAGAAGAGAGAATATCTGCTAGCTAAGAGCGCAGATAAGAACTATATGATTTACTTAAATATAATATAGCACAGTTATATGGATGTAGCCCTAGAGAGAGGGTGAACCACGTAAATCTTATATTGTGTGTGACTAGTATTTTATCTCTGTCATTGATATATTGTGATTACATTACTACTTTAGATATGATAAGTAGATGTGCAGAATAGATCTAAGATGATAAGTGATATATGAACATTGTGTTTTTCTTGTGTTAGATCGACATGGCATTTCCTTTGGTTGTAGACATCTCTATCCTAAAACCCCCTCATAACTGCTTCGGGTGAGACTACATCTACTTCGCAGGTGTTGCCAGAAGGGTCAGTAGTTAGGGCTTTGTTGGTGCACTGTCGTAGCGTTGAACCCTGGGTTCGCCCCTATTCCAACACAACCAATTTGACATCTTATAAATTCGTGGCCTCCACTTTGGAGTTGCCAAAATCCAGTAATGAAAACATGCCAACCTAAATAGGGAAATTCGGCCATACCTTTTTCTGTGTTTCCTTCGGCTCTTTTTTTATGCCTCTTGTTACTTTCTGGTATGCCACTTCTCTGCATACCAGTTGTTCTGGTAAAAATCATGGGAGAGAATGGGGAGGAACCGAGCACCCAAAGACCAAGATGTAGGAGAATTTTTCCGCAATAAACCAATATGCTAACTTACCCAGGTTTCCCATAATTTTCTCTGAAATCCGGGGAGGTGGGTGACCATACAGGGTTATATGAATAGGAACCACAACATTGTGACAGATTTCATAAAAGAAATATTTGGATTTATCTTCCCATAGCCTGGAATGGTAGAAATGAATGGGCTCGACACTAGTCAGAGTCCAGCTCCAATTCATCATTGGAAAAGGCGTCATGAAATAGATGGCGTCCATGATATAGGCTGACATGTAAAATGGGGTGGGTTGTCATTTTTTTTCCATTTTTTTATATTCGGCAATTCCATTGGCCAAGTTATCGGACAACAATTTGGATTAGTTGAAAGTGTAACCCTCTACTACCTCATGCATAGTGGATACCCATTCCACAGAGAAATGAGTAGGGATCTTTTTCCTGAACATTCGACATAGCATCATGGCTACATATATCATATGTGTGTCCAAAGACACTGTGGCATATATATCATGAGCACCTATTCTGAACCTCTCTAGGTGTCCCCACCAAGACTTAACTATATCATGACAATTTTTGGCATACTGGATGCATTCCTTTTGCTCAAACTCCATAATAAATGCAACATTGTATGTATATCTAGGATTAGGGGATAGATTATACATTACTTTCATATGTTCTAGTCAGAAAGAGCCAATGACAACCCTTTGATGGTCGATGATGGTTCTAGTTTAGATGGCAACATGCTCCAAGGCCTAGCTAATCATGTCATTATAAGGCATGAGCCTTGGTCGTGTTGCTATCTTATGCAGCTCCAACTATGCTATGTGTCTAAGTTTAGTTGTATAAGTATCGTCCTCTTCTTCGGCAGAGTCCTTCGGAAAGTTGATTATTTTACATTCCAGAATCTCGAATACTTGTGTCCAGGTTTTGGTGGTTTTTGTGGCTCGTGGTGTGGTATCTGATAGAATGTCTTCATTTGGATTTGAATCATCACCCACCGCATCAGGATTATTTGTCATTTTCCTTAGTGCCATAGTTTCTAATCAAACAGAGTGAAGATACCTTTTGCAGAGAAAATCCATGAGTCTTTCAAACAGATAAAACTTGCTAATTGCATAAGGTGAAAATGAATTTGAAATTGAAGTGCTTTTATTCAAAACAAATTCATTGATTTTTGTATAGCTTCACTGATGAAAATTTATCAACGTTAATGGAAATGTCTACCTGGTGATCCGCAATCCACGTTTGAATCATCATCCCTAATTAGTCATAAATTCCATCGATACTTTGATGGTTCGCATTCGGTATTTTTATATGTGACAGGGTGGGAACTTCCAGAATCCCGAATTTGTGAATAGATTAATTCATGAATAGTCATTAGTAAAACCTTAATTAATCATGTTTAAAGTGGTGAATTAACTTCAAGTGTTTCGGGAGTTTGGACTTCAGGGATTTTTTATGTATCTCGAGTAGAAACTCCCAAAACATGAAATCACGAAGGAATTAATTATCTAGTAATTAATTTTAAGCCCTAATTAATATCTTTTAACTTTAAGTATTTCAGAATTTCAGACTTCGGATATTTTAGGATAGGATATAAGAAAAACGTACGAACTCTGAATTGTGAATTCATTAATTATCTCTTAATCATGATTAGCTTAATTATTCAACATTCAATACTTCGGCATTTTGATACTTTGGTAAAGCGTGAATCCATTCTTTGTTAAACTCCTAGAGGATCATCTCCCATAGTGACGTGGCATAGATGACATCACTATGGATGATGTGCCATGAAAATGGATGTGCCACGTGTTACTTGGAAACGTGTGAATCCTCGAGTGGAAAATTCAAAAATGGGGGGCCATGTGTCAACTTAGGAAAGACTTAAAAGGTACATGTGTCCTAAGACTTGTGCCTTTAAAAGGTTTATGAAAATTTGTGAGAAAAATCCTTCAGGTTTCAGAGTTTCAGAGATTTTATTGTTAAGACTTCTTGAAATACCCGAAGCGCGAAGCTCTGAAGTGACCGTTAGAGATTTACCTTTTTTAAATTAAGGCGGCTCCAGAACTCCGGGGGCTATTAGGATCGTTCAATCAAATGAGAAAACTCATTAACAGTGGACCTAGTGCATGCCTGATTATTAACTAATCAACAATGAATTAGATTTAAAACTAAAATGTCATTTACCAAGCTTCCTCTTTATTTGGGTAAAATCATATTTTCATTTGGTGAAAATTAAAAATCTCAAAAGTTCAGAATTGTATGTGTTCCAACATATTAAAAAATGTTTCATCTTCTTTATGGAGGCACATATCATGGAATAAAAGAGACACAATGGCTCTCGGGAGGAATCTTATTGTTTTGAATACTAAAAAGAGAAATTGGCCAAGAAACAAACCTAGAGGAGAGGCTGGTCCCTCTTGGCATTTTAAAGAAGGTGATGTTCCATGGATTTTTAAGAAAGATGATCTTTCTATGGAGAAGAATGTTATATTGGGTGTGAAAGAACTTTCTTTCTATGGGTCGATTCTACGATGTTCCTTCACTGTAGATGGGAATTTTTCAGGGTTGAAATAACATGACCATATGAGCCTTCTAAGGGTATGTATGTTGAATACATGATTCTCCTAGTTCTATACTAAAATTGGTAAACATATTCTATGCATGCACAATTTTATGGAAATCAATGGTGTGTGTGTCTATTTTGTAGTGTCGTTATCCTTTTTCCCTGCATGGTCGTGTGAACCATGACTTCCCCTAGGACCTACGACATGCCATATCAAAATTATCTACATTTGTGTGTTGGATCACATCAAGGGAGATTCATATGGATAACATTCCATGGTGGTGTCAAGAGATAGTTAAGATTATTTCTATATTTGAGAAGGAACTGCCCACAATTTTTATGGACTTGCAATTCCATATTCTAATTCACCTACCTGATGAGTATGAATTAGTTGGGGTTCTCTCATGTCTTTGGATGTTCTTCTTAGAGAGGTACATGAAGAAATTGAAATTTTTTGTTCGACAAAGGAAAAAATTAGAGGGATCTATGGTAGAGAGGTACATAGTATACAAGTTGTTCTATTATTCCAGTGAGTACATCAAGAAAATTGACGACATAGAAGGGGCAGTCATTTGGGATTACCATCAAGATCAGGACAAAAGGGAACGAGATCTACTCCAAAATAATGGAAAAATGTTCTTGATAAAGAGTAATTCAATTACATTAGGTCAACTTAGTATAGAGAAATTGTTTACATTGAAGTTGATAACATATTTTTCATCCCATGCTATTTGTTTTGAATTCTTTTGTACATCAACAAATTTAGAAATGTTTTGTTAGAGACCTAACCTCCCTAACCTCTCACATAGATAGAATAATATATTTTCCATGTAATAAAGGCTGACATTAGTTAATAAAGCCTATTTAATAAATAAATATGAACAAGTTAATGTAAGAAGACCTAATAGAAGCTTTTGATTCTAAAATGTTCTTTAGATGATAGAATTAGTATAAATAAGAGTAGGAGGCATGAGAAAGCCTTGTCTTCATAATTATTGTAATATAGATTTTCTATGCTAGAGGTTTCCCTCTCGAAGAGGCAAGTGAACATTTCTTTCCTTGAATAAATGTATTATTTCTGGTATTGATCTTCTTAATATTTTGTTGTTCCATTGAGATCTGCTAAATATTCTTGTTTCTACATATTATATTACATATGGCACCTTACAAGTGGTATCATAGCACTTTCCTTGGTAGGAATTGTGGCTAAATGTTTTTCGAGGGTAGAGACATGTACTGTCAGCATATTTAAAGAACATAGATATGTCGTTCAGTAGGTAAAACTACGATGGGGAAGACTACATGTAGGAGATACATATGGTTTCATAGGGTTTCCTAGAAACAAAAGTTTCACCCTTATTGGAAACCTCTGTAACCCATGTTGGTACCCCTTGAGTAGTAATGCATCAAACAAAATATGTACATGGCCATCTCTCCCACGTACTAGTAGGTATATCAAGAGACCTCTAGGTCTCCTAAAACCATCCCTAGATCAACTGATCGACCATATGACTACTATAGTGCCACCAAGAATGACACTTGGGAAGATACTCTCTAGTACCTGGGTGTTGGTACAGGGGCAGACTCAGGGTTCAACTCTACAAGAGCGCACCAACAAAACCCTAGCTACTGGCCATTTCGACAACACCTGTGAAGCAGATGAAGTCTCACCCGAGGTAGAAGTAGTGGTGGTTGTGAGACTCAGGTGTCTACAACCTTAGCTGGGACACATATGTGTGAATATATCGCTTACATAGCACTTAGCATTGATCATCCATCAATATTCAACACGTATTATAATTCACAAATAACACAGAGCATCACAACATTTACTTAAATCTAAGTTATCTTAGTACTTAGAAACATTAAAAGAGATCAGATCCAGTAGATCAACATTAAGCATCTTCATACATATCAGATCTACTATTCATACACATCTATTGAAGCACAAAGCATGAGTAGATATATCTGAATATATTAAAGAACTTAGCCAAAGTAGATATAAACACATCAAGTCAAAGCACAGAGCATAACACATAGATTTACATGGTTCACCCCCCTCCTGGGGCTACATCCACCAACTCTTCTTCTTTATTATCATTGGCCAATCGGTTACAAGCATAGAGTCGTAGAAACCCTTACTTCGCACAAGACAGAAGATCTGCGCAACTCACTAGATCCTTCTTCCTTGCCTTTCAACACAAAGCCTTTTATACCTTCACATAGGGACTTGCACTAAGCTTTGAAAGTCTATATGTAATATACCAGATATAAAATGTATGCAGAACATAAATAAAATTCTAGTAATGGCAGAATAACAACAATATAACCAGAACATTCACCACAATAACACTGAAATGATATAAGAATAACAACATAAATAGCACTTTTAATCTGAAAGAAATGTTCACATGCCTCTTCAAGGGGGAAATCTATAGTTGAGCAGAGATCTATTACAATAATATCCAATCTAGGGTTCTCATACCCTTGACTCTTATTTATACTAAAAATAAGCATCTAGAGGAAGATCCTTCTAGAAGTGGAAGCTTCTATTAGGTCTTCTTACATCCACCTTATTCTATTTTATTGAAAGGTCTTATTAATATTGAATTTTATTACATCTGAATATATTGTTCTACGTATGTGTGGGTTAGGACCCTAACATGTTCGCCCCCTTAAAAACAACCTTGTCCTCAAGGCTTAAGATGAGGAAATTATTGCAGAATGGTAGCGGGTTCCCAAGTGGCATCTGTTGGAGTTGTATCTTTCCATTGGACTAGAACTTCCTTGATGGTTCTTTGACATAGGCAATGCTCACACTGGTCCAAAACCTCTTCTGGTTGTAGCCAAATGGATCCTTCTTTAGCTAACTCTGGAAGGTTGGTTTGAATTTGGCACTTAGCTCCGATCACCTTCTTTAAGCATGAAACATGAAAAACAGGATGTAGCTTCAAATGGTTGGGCAAAGCTAACTGATAGGAAACTTGTCCCACATGCTTGAGAACGGTATAAGGACCATAAAATTTGGGCGCTAGATTCTAACAATGCTCGGCCTTGAGGGAATTTTTCTTGTAAGGTTGCATTTGAAGAAACACCTGATCCCCTTCTGCAAATTGACATTTAAAGCAAACTTGATCTACTTGTTGCTTCATGTGATTCTGTGCCATGACCAAATTCTCTTTAAGGGTACGAAGAATAGCCTCTCAAGCTGTAAGTGTTAGGTCAACTACCTGGACCTTCGAGGCACCTGGTAATTATTAGAGAACTGAAGGTGGCTTCTGTCGATATACCACTTCAAAAGGAGTCATGCGTGTAGTTGTATGGTATGAAGTGTTGTACCACCATTCAGCTAGAGGTAACCATTGAGCCCACTGATTTTTATTTTCCGAGGAAAAACACCTCAAATATGTTTCCAAACACTTGTTGACAACTTCCATTTGGCCATCAGTCTAGGGATGATAAGTTGTGCTAAGATACAATTCTGTGCCTTGTATCTTGAACAATTCTTGCCAAAAATTGCTTGTGAAAGTTGGGTCGCGATTAGAAACAATAGAGTGTGGCATGCCATGAATCTTGAAGACCTGATGCATGAATATTTAAGCCATCGCAGATGTTGTAAACGGGTGTTGAAGGGCGTAGAAATGAGCATACTTGGAAAGGCGATCAACAACCACCATGATGATGGATTTATTTCCTGATTTGGGTAAGCTGGTAATAAAATCCATAGAGATATCCTTCCAAATAGCAGGTAGAATCGGGAGCGGTTGTAGTGTTCCCAACGATTTAACTGTTTCTCCCTTGTTGCGTTGACACACGCCACATTCATTTACAAAATTATGAATGTCTTATTTCATACCATCCCATAAAAAGGAAAATTTGACCCTGTCATAGGTTTTTGTGAACCCGGAGTGCCCTGTTGTGGGTGTAGCATGAAGCTCAGAAAGTACCGTGGGTTTAATCTTTGATTGTTTACTTAAATACAAACAACCTTTGTATCGAAGTTCCTCATGGAGCCAAGAGTAACCTGGGGAAGTTAGAGCATTGGACTGCAATTGTTGGATCAACTGCGAACTTTTGGGATCTTGTAGCCATTCCTGGCGAACGACTTGGAGCCAATTTGGTACAATGAATGAAAGAGAAAAAAAGGATCCTTCATCTTCATATTTTCGGGAAAGTGCATCTGCAACTACATTGTCTTTTCCTTTATTATAAATGATCTCATAATCATTTCCAAATAGTTTATTCACCCATTTTTGTTGTTCTGGGGAGGAAATGCGTTGTTCCAGAAAATACTTGAGGCTTTGATGGCCTGTCTTAATTTGGAACCGTTTCCCCAATAGATAAGGACGCCACAGATCCACAACATGCAGAATAGCCAACATTTCCTTTTCATAGATGGATTTTCCCATATTTCTTTCAGATAGTTGCTTCCTGGTAAAGGCCAAAGGTCGACCCTCTTGAATAAGGACAACACCAATTCCTTTCCTTGAGGCATCACATTCCAACACAAAGGTCTTTGTGAAATTGGGCAGGGCGAGGAATGGAGTGGTGCACATGGCCATCTTCAAGGTTTGAAAAGCTTGAGAAGTGGCTGGAGTCCAAGTGAAAGAATTATTTTTGAGGAGAGCAGTGAGAGGTGCTACAATATTCCCATAATTCTTAACAAACTTGCGATAATACCCTATTAAGCCTAGAAATCCACACAATCTATTAAGAGTCTTTGGGTGATGCTAGTCTTGCATAGCTTCAATCTTTTTAGGATCCACCCTGATGCCATCTTTTCCAACCAGATGACCCAAGTATTCTACTTCTGAGGTGCCAAAAGCACATTTAGACTGTTTCAGGAAAATTTGGTGCTGAGAGAGTA
>JZKD02S1977595.1:1234521-1246338 GCA_000966675.3 Picea glauca | reverse complement strand
TTGTACTACCTGACTACCCAGGTACTAGAGAGTATATTCTCAAGTGTTGTTCTTGGTGACCCTATAGCAGTCGAGAAACTGATCGATTTATCTAAAGAGGGATTCAGGTAATCTAGGTCGATCCCTACATAGGTGTTGTCTGATGCACTACCACTCGAAGGGGTACCAACAGTGTTTACAAGGGTGGCCAATGAATGTGTGCTTAAGTACCACTTGTATTTCCTTCATGTATGAATCCCTCAACCGCAGTTTTATGCACATAATGACAGATCCCTGTGGCTTAAAGATGTCGGAATACGTCTCTACCCTGAAAAAAAAAATTAACCCACACTTTTTGCCAAGGAAAGTGCTCTGATACCACTTGTAATATACCATATATAAAATGTATGCAGAACATAAATAAAATGATAGTAATGGCAAAATAACAACAATATAACCAGAACATTCACCACAATAACACTTAAATGATATAAGAATAACAACAAAAATAACACTTTGAATCTGAAATCAATGTTCACGGGCCTCTTCGAGGGGGAAACCTCCAGTTGAGTAGAGCTCTATTACAATAATATCCAAGATAGGGTTCTCATACCCTCAACTCCTATTTATACTAAAAAGAACCATCTAGAGGAAGATCCTTCTAGAAGCGGAAGCTTCTATTAGGTATTCTTACATCCACCTTATTCTATTTTATTGAAAGGCCTTATTAATATTGACCTTTATTACATCTGAATATATTATTCTACCTATGTGCAGGTTAGGACCCTAACACTATATAGAATGCACAAAACTCTTGATCACACAGATCCCACTTGGACCATAGCCTATATCACATAGATACAATAGAATGATACTCTACTATATGCCTAGCCAAATATTTATACATTTACAAAATGGGCCTAAGCGCGGGTAAACCCACAGGCTGACATCCCTTTCCCATTACATATTCCCAAAACCCAAAATGGGCCCAAAAGTGGGCCAAGATCCCATGATCTTTGCTTCATCTGGAGCTTCATCTTCAATAGGCTGTCGAAGTCCAAAAAAGGTTCAAACATGACCAAGTTCTCCCAAAACTTGGTCAAGGGCCAACACCGGGTAATCAAGTAGTATGGCTAAGGGTACGGTCAACCCTCCTTAGTTGGTGCCCTAATATATTGGGTTGAATACTATTGTTTGATCCCACATGGATATAAAAGAGATATAGCACATGGAAAACCATTTTCCATAGGAAACTTGTAAACCCTAACCTGGGGGGGGACATTCTTGACAAGGAACATAAAGGATATTTTGGTCGCACAACCTTGCCTCCTGCATTCTGGTTGTGAAATTACTGCACATTTTTTTCTGTTAATAATTTGGGCATTTCGACACTATAGTATTATTTATGTCAGATTACTTCTTGCACCCTTATTTAAGAACTATCCCATTGGATTTCTCTTTTCTTCATGATCATTTTGATACCTATAATTTTAATCTTTTTCCCCCATGGATCCATACCCTTGCTGGCACCCTTATTTCCCAGTTATCCCAATAGTTTCCTCTATTTTCCATGATAGTAGTCGTATATATCACTTATATGCATTTTTATTCATGGACCCACCCCGCATCTCCTAATGGTCCCCATTTTCCAAGATGAAACCAATCAGAAACTGAATAATGACATTATTTTCATTCATTCCAAAATGGATTGCATGTAGGACCAACTCTCTAGCAAAATAGCATAACTCAAATCCACTTTCCAATAATTCTTCTCCCAAGGTCCTTCCTCCTCTATCCCAAACCACCAAATTGAAGTTGCTTACTCTTCCAATCCTCTACACTTTCATTCCAATCATGAACCCCATTGTCCTAGGGTTGAGGTGAACAAATTTGTTGTCTTGGATCCAACTTCCTGGGTCACTCAGATGGAACAATATTTTACCCTACATGACATTACTAATGAATTGAGAAAGATTCATTATGATTTTATCTATTTAGATATGGAACGATGGTAATGGTGGAAATGGCATATAAATTCATTCCAAGGGTATGTTTCTTAGACAAAGATTGTTGTTGAGATGTATGAATGGCTTGACACAAACACCCACCATTTAGGTCATTTGACCAAGTTGAAACAGTCGAGAACCGTGGAAGATTTTATAGCTTCCTTTGACCACTTGTATTTCCAAATGGAGGGTATGACTGATTCCTTCTTCAAGGAATTCATTATCAGTGGACTCAAGGATAAAATCTGAGCCCAGGTCCTCATGAATCGCCCCCAGACTTGGTTGGAAGTGAATAAACATGCCAATGAGGAACAAAAGGTCACATTTTCTCAGAACAAAAAAAACCATTTGTATTCATGCCCCTTTCCCTCTCAATCCTTCCTCTCCAACCACTCCTCTCAAGGTATAAAAATTAACATGGTAATAAATGGCCGAATTCCAACTAAAGGGTATTTTCTATAATTTTGATGAGAAATAATTTACAGGGCACAAGTGTAAAGAATGTAAACTTTATATGACCATTTCAGAGGATGTTTATGATGAAGATGTTGAGGTTTCACCTAGGACAATGCTACTCCAGGAATATGATATTAAACCTCCCTCTGATCCTCTTGAAACTGACCCATTGATCTCGCGACATGCTCTCACTGACTTTTATGCTCCCCAAACCCTCAAATTGATTGGTTACATTAAGCACAAGAAATTCATCATATTAGTTGACAATGGAAGAAATCATATATTCATTCATCGCCACCTTGCCCAAGAAATCAATTTCTATATATGTATTGTCAACAATTTTCAAATCATTATTGTCAATGATCATTCCATGAAATGTGGGGGGCATTGTGAATATGTGCACCTGCAAATTGGTCAATATAAATTGAAATCTCACATGTTTTCTATTGGCATGGGTGGTTGTGAGATTGTGCTTGGTTTTTAATTGATAAACACTCTCAGCGCCATCACCATGGATTTTAAGGATTTAACCATGAAATTCCAATAGGAAGGACAACAATATAAATTCCAAGGAATTACAGCAGGCTAGTTGGATGTCATCAATTCCCACCGCATAGAAAATTTACTCAAAAAATATCATTTTGGAATCATTTCCCAACTCCATTCCATTCAATCTGTTGAGACTCCCTCAATGCACTCGGACCTTCAATATATCCTTTCCAAACATCACATTATTTTACAAACTCCCCAGGGACTCCCCCCCTCTCACAGTGACCATGATCATTCTATTCCTTTAAGCTCGGGAATTCTTCCTCCAAATGTGTGCCCTTATCATCATCCCTTTTCTCAAAAAAATGAAAATATGAAAATTGTCCAAGAATTTCTAGAATGGGTGTTATCCATCCCAATACCAACCCCTATTCTTCCCCTATCATCATGGTCCTCAATA
Source organism: Picea glauca (assembly GCA_000966675.3). Classification (NCBI taxonomy): domain Eukaryota; kingdom Viridiplantae; phylum Streptophyta; class Pinopsida; order Pinales; family Pinaceae; genus Picea; species Picea glauca. The sequence goes on along the minus strand of JZKD02S1977595.1, from coordinate 1,242,948 downwards.
AGGGAGGCACTTGGTGCATGTGTCTTGATTTTTGTGCCCTCAATAAACTTACCAACAAGGAAAAATTCCCCATTCCTATCATAGATGACCTTCTGGATGAACTTAGTGGGGATCAATACTTTACCAAACTTGACCTCCATTATGGATACCACTAGATACATATGTAATAGGATGACATTCCTAAGACAACATACCATACTTATGAGGGACACTATGAGTTCTTGGTCATGCCCTTTGGTCTCTGTAATTCCCCCTTCACTTTTTAAAGTATCATGAATCATGTTTTTTTTCCTTTCCTCCGTCACTTTATGTTAGTATTCTTTGATGATATTATCATATATAGTAAAATGTGGAAATCCCATCTCACCCATGTGGATCAAGTTTTACATATCCTCTCCAAGAAAAAAAAAATCCTCAAACAGTCTAAATGTAATTTTGGTGTCTCTGAAATTGAGTACCTAGGTCATATTCTTGGAAAGGATAATGTAAGGTTAGATCCTAATAAAATTGAATCTATGTAGAATTGTCCTCACCGTGTAACTCTTAAAAGTATGTGTGGTTTACTATGTAAAGAATATATTACCGCAACTTTATTTCACAATTATAGAAAAATTGTGGCTCCTCTAACAACTCTCCTTAAAAATAATTCTTTCAGTTAGACTCCATCTATTGGCCGATCCTTCCAAACATTAATAGAATTTATGTGCATTACTCATGCACTGGCCCTACCTGAATTCACCAAGACCTATGTTCTATAATGTGACACATCAAGGAGAAGAATCAGGGAAGTCCTTATGCAAGATGGACGACCTTTGGATTTCACCAACAAATAGTTGTTAGAGTGACATTTGGTTCAATCGATCTATGAAAATGAAATTTTGGCTATTTTTCATGCAATATATCTTTGTTTCCCTTATCTATTGGGTCAACACTTCCAAATTAAAATGGATCATCAAAGCCTCAAGTAATTCCTAGAACAAAGAGTTTCCTCCTCAGAGAAACAAAAATGGGTGACCAAGTTGTTTGGATATGATTATGAGATTATTTACAAGAAGGGTAAAGAAAATGTGGCGGTTGATGCTCTTTCCAAAAAATAAGAAGAAGAAGGGTCCCTCTTTTCCCTCTCATTCATTGTCTCTCACTGGCTTCAGGATATCCACCAGGAATGGTTGAAAGACCACAAATTTTCCATCCTAATCCAAAAAATGCAACAAGATCCACAAGTTTGTCTAGGTTACTCTTGGCACAATGAAGATTTTCACTATAAAGGTATCCTATATTTAAGAAAATAATCGACCCTTAAATCTACGATCCTCTCTGAGTTTCACTCTTTACCTACCGTTGACCATTCAGGTTTTACCAAAACTTATGAACAGATCAAATGTTCTTTCTTATGGGATGGTATGAAACATGACATCTGCACCTTTGTGGTTGAATGTCATACATGTCAGCACAATAAGGGTGAGACTGTCAAACCTCATGGCACACTCCAACCACTTCCACTTCCACCTACTATTTGGATGGATATTTATATAGATTTCATTGTTGGATTTACACAAATCATGGAATAATTTCTTCATCATGGTGGTAGTCAATCATCTTTCCAAATATACTCATTTATGTACTCTTCAACATTCATTCACAACATCCATAGTGGCTCAAATTTTTGTGGATAATATCTTAAAACTCCATGGAATGCCTCATTCTATTGTTTTTTATTGTGATCTAACTTTTACCAACAAATTTTGGAAAGAATTATTCAATATCCAAGGAACTCAATTGAATCTTAGCACAACTTATCATCCCCAGACGAATTTCCAAATAGAAGCGGTTAACAAGTGTTTGGAAACATGTTTGCAGTGTTTTTCATCCGAAAGACAACATCAGTGGGTTTAGTGGTTACCCCTAGTTGAATGGTGGTACACCACCTCTTACCACACTTCCATTTGCATGACTCCATTTGAAGCAGTCTAAGGAAAAAAACCATCATCGGTTCTCCCATACATGCCAGGAGTCTCCAAGGTTCAAGAGGTTGACCACAGTATTACATTATGCATGACCATTCTCTGTACTCTCAAAGAAAAAAAATTCATGGCTCAAAACCACATGGAGAAATAGGCAGACCAGGGTCATTCTAGATGTCAATTTGTTGTAGGAGATCAGGTGTTTCTTCATCTATAACTGTACAACAAGACTTCACTAAAATCCCATCAATTTCATAAATTGGCCCCAAAAATTTATGGTCCTTATACTATTCTCAAACGTGTGAGGCTAGTGGCATATCATTTATCCTTTCCCAGCCACTCCAAGATACATAATTTTTTTCATGTCTCATGCCTAAAGAAAATGATTGGCACCAAGTGTCACACCCAGACCAATCTACCAAAGTTGGATGAACAAGGTTCCATTTGGTTGCATCCCCAAGCTATATTGGACCTACTATCACTCCAAGAGTCACCCCTAGACTGCAAATGGGATTAATCTTGGTAACATACAACTTGATTTATATTGGGTTTTAAAATTAGGGATCAACAAGACTTGAAAGAAAGGAAAAGACAAAATATATCATTGTAGATCAATGATGGACCATTGGGCAATGGAGTCGTAAACACTCTGCTCATTGAAGGCATGTAAGTTTCCTATCAGACAAAGGATTTGTTTAATGATAAAGAGAATAATAAAGGATTTAACATAAAGATGAGTATTCACTAAGAAAATATCCTCTCTACAAAGATAATTTAGATGTGCTTGAACAGTAAACAATAATAGATAGGCAAGCTTATAGTAGATCTTTTGTTGCTTCAAGAATCGATCAATCAAAGACAAATTTTAATCCTTAAAATTTGCAATGCATTCAAACAAGATGAAGAATAGAACAAAGAATAAAGAGGATAAATCTGTTGAAACAACTTATATGAATCTTCAATAACATACTCTATTACAACAACATGCCCCTCCTACTTACAAGTTGACATATACACTCATTTCTACACCTAAATCCATTTCTTAGCTCATTCTAACCCTATTTTACTCTTTTACCATGAAATATATAATACTATAGGTCCTTTACATCTCACCAATTTGAACTCCAAACCCTTTCCAAAATAGAAATAGTTACAAATAGAGAATGACACGTTTTAACTAATTTCCTTCTTTTCAGGAGGCGAAATTCTAAAAAGTAGGCTTCAAAATGCCACTTGTAATTTTCAAAATATAACAGTTGTGTAAAATATGAGAACAATTTTTGTATATAAGATCGTTCTAAAGAAAAAAATCTCTCGTTTTCTTAAAATTCATCTCCAGTTGTCTAGAATACGTGTCGCAAAAACATGTCTCAAACAAGAAATCATGAAAACTAAAAAAATAAGGCTCAAAGATTCCTTTGAATATCCAAATCCGTGACACCTATGTGAAAACTAAAAGAGGTTAATGTTCCTGGGTCTGTGCTTGACAATAAACTTCTTTGGAATTTGAAAACTCATCCTGGTTCACCCAGGAATCATCCTCGAAGTCAGCTAGTCAAAAATACTAGTTTAGCAGTCCTAGAACAGAGTTTTCACAGCACATTCTACAACACATTTCACAACACATTCCATAGCACCTGTCTCAATTTGCAACACATGTGTCAGTTCGCAACGCCAAATAAAAATCAAGTAGCCAAACCATTTCTGACCTCCAAACAATACAAAAACGCTCATGGAGTACCTGATGGCTACGAAGTTGATGCTGGTAATTTCTAATTTTCACTTAGATGCGTGAAAACTGCCTAACCTCCAACCCTCTTCCTTAACTAGTTCGCAGAACCAACTCAAATATAGATTTCACACTCTGAGGAGGTTATTTTTTGATTGTATGACATAATACCTAGAGATATGGTTAAATGTAGGCTATGAAAACCATAAATCCTCATTTACTTGATCGATCTTATGTATTAACATCTGGCTCCACATGGGATGGAGACCTCCCTGTGAGGCTCCCAGAACATGCAGTTCCAGTGCCTTATCCATTGATGCACCCTTAACCTGCATCTTGCAACTACAAACCAATCTGCCTAACAAACTGAAAATACACCACTATGTATCTGAAATCTGTCAATCCAAAATCCACAGAGCCTAGTCAATTGGGTGATGGAGTCTTATTACAATACAAAAAAAAAACTAAAATGAAATGCTCATAAGATGATATTATGCTTCACACTCCTACTCCTAAAGAAAAAGAAATTTAATCATGTAAAAGAGAATTTCCAATGTTGCCATGTGATCAATTTACTAACAAAATGGTTTTCTTCTTTGCAGGTAAATGAATAAATGCAAAGATAAAATTGTTACAGTAGAAAAACATTGGCAGGAAATAATCAAAGTTGAAATCTCCTTTAATACCAAAAGATGCAAAGTTACAAACCTCTAAGAACAATGATTCCATGTAGACAGTTATTGGATCATAAATAATAAGACAAAATACCAGTTGATATGAAGAGTAAAGGTGTTGCCTCAAATTTTATTTATCAATTCCATAATACTCCTAATCAGATCCAACAGTGTCGCATGATGTCTCATACATGTTTTCTTTGTCCTATGATATCTCAAAATAATTGACCTTGTTTTGATGCACATTAGGAACAATAGATACATTTTATATAATGTCAAATGTATCTACAATCTTGTTGTCACAATGAAGTTCGTATAAAACCTTTGGATCTAGCAAAGAATGACAAACAACCTCTCGATTCTTCTCTTCAATCATAGGTGAAAACACATCATAGGAATCCTCTTGAAAGAGCTGAGAAAAATATTCTTTTACAACAATTTATTTATGATAGACATGATTTTCATAGTCATCATAAATATGAAAATCCACAACAGATGTAAGTTCAAAAACTTGTTTATCATCCTTTTCACATAAAGTTTCCACTGGGATAAACATATCCTCGTGTGTAACAAGAAGGATTTGAACCAAACATAAATCAAGAGCTTGCTTATTTTGAACATAATCCACATGAACAGAACTTTCTTGATCCTAGTTGTGAGCATAAATTTCTTTACGATACATATTATCTTTCATATCTTCCTTAAAAACATGATTTTCATTTTTGCAATCAGAATAAAAGTCTTCTTTATGTTGAATATACTTTCCAAATTCATCACAACAATTATCAAAAAGACTTTCAACTGAAAATGTGTTTTCACAAAACACATTGAAAACAACATGAAAACCTACAAAAGAGCTGATACTGGAAGCTGAAAGAGATCTACACCAGTCATGGGATGCTCCCTTCAATGAATATTTGAAAATCTTGATATATACATCCTCGTGAACAATCTAACGTTGATGAATAAAGTCATGGAAATCTATCATATGCTCAGCCGTAAATTCCCAATATTCTCCTTTAAATGTAGGAAGGATACCTTCCCATTCATCTCTGCTAGGCATTGGGTCTGCAAAAACAACTATGTTCGAAAAATCACAAAAAACCATACCTTCGAGCCAAGATGGATTCCATGGCTATTATGGATATTCTACCAATGGAGTCTCCATGGTGAAAGAGAAGAAATCAATTGTGTGTCCTCTTCCTTTTCAACATCAAGAATCATATTTGATCGTTGTCGTTCTTTCTTGGGGAAGATGTCTTCGATGCTTCATCCTCGAAAATGGTGCCAAAAATGTTATCACTCCAAGAGTCACCCCCAGACTGCAAATGGCAGTAATATTGGTAACATACAACTTGATTTATATTGGTTTTTAAAATCAAGGATCAAAAATACTTGAAAGAAAGGAAAAGACAAAATATATCACTGCAGATCAGTGATGGACCATTGGGTAATGGAGTTGTAAACACTCTTCTCATTGAAGGCATGTAAGTTGCCTATTAGAAAAAGGATTTGTTTAATAATAAAGAGAATAATAAAGAATTTAACATAAATATTAATATTCACTAAGAAAATATCTTCTCTGCAAAGATAATTTAAATGTGCTTGAACGGTAAACAATAAGAGATAGGCACGTTTACAACAGATTTTCTGCTGCTTCAAGAATCCATCAATCAAAGACAGATTTTAATCCTTAAAATATGAAATAAATTCAAACAAGATGAATAATAGAAGAGATAACAAAGAGGATAAATCTGATGACACAACTTATATGAATCTTCAATAACATACTCTATTACAACAACATGCCCCTTCGACTTACCAGCTGACATATACAGTCATTTCTTCTCCTAAATCCATTTATTAGATCATTATAATCCTACTCTACTCTTGAACCATGAAATATATATCACTATAGGTACTTTCCATCTCACCAATTCGAACTCCAACCCCTTTCCAAAAATAGAAACAATTACAAACAAAGAATGACATGTTTTAACTGATTTCTTCTTTTCAAGAGGTGAAATTCTGAAAAATAGGATTCAAAATTCCACTTGTAATTCTCAAACTATAATAGATGTGTAAAATATGAGAATGGATTTTTTTTATATAATCTCGTTATAAAGAACAACCTCTCTCTATTTCTTTAAATTCATCTCCAACTGGTCGGGATATGTGTCACAAAAACATGTCTCAAATAGGAAATCCTGAAAACTGAAAAAATAGGGCTCAAATATTCCTTCGAATCTCCCAATCCATGAAACCCATGTGAAACATGAAAGAGGTTAATATTCTTGGGTCCATGCTTGATAATAACCTCCTTTGGATTTTGAAAATTCATCCTGTTTCACCCGAAAATCCTCTTGGAAGTCATCTGGTCAAAAATACAAGTTCAACTATCCTAGAACAGAGTTTTCGCAGCACATTCCACAATACATTTCACAACACATTATGTAGCTCATGTCTCAATTCATAGCACCTGTGTTAGTTTGCAGCACCAAACAAAAATCAAGTAGTCAAACCATTCCTGACCTCCAAACAAGACAAAAAAGATCATGGAGTACCTTATGGCTACGAGGTTGATGCTGGTAATTACAGATTTGCACTCAGATGCCTGCAAACTACCTAACATCCAACCCTCTTCCTTAACTAGTTCGCAACGTCATTTCGCAACACCAACTCAAATATAGCTTGCATACTTCGAGGAGGCTAGTTCTTGATGGTATGACATAATACCTGGAGATATGGTTAAATGTAAGCTCTGGAAACCATAAATCCTCCTTTACATGATCAAACTTATGTGTTAACAGGACCAACACAAGAATCATCTATGTCAATGCACCATTAGGGAATTTTTAGTTCAATGTAAGGATACTCCACTGGAAGATGCCACCTTGGAGACAACAACCATTTTGTGAAAAAATCATCATCTTAAGCCTTGAGAACAAGACTATTTTTCAAGGGGGAGGGAATGTTAGGGACCTAACCTCCCTAACCCCTCACATAGATAGAATAATATATTTTCCATAAAATATTATGCCAAGACATTGTGATTTCTTTTCTTCCCTTTAATGATCTTCTCATCTTTGTCTTCCCTTTGATGATTTGTATGATATTGTTTTGGACTATGACAAGATAACCATATATTATGATGTTATGAGAGATGTAATAAATGTTGGCATTAGTTAATAAGGCATATTTAATAAATATATGAACAAGTCAATGTAAGAATACCTAATAGAAGTTTCCTCTTCTAGAAATATATTATTCTATAATCTTCTTTAGAAGATAGAATTAGTATAAATAAGAATCGGAGGCATGAGAAAGCCTTGTCTTGAGAATTATTGTAATAGATATGTTCTCTACTGGAGGTTTCCCCATCCAAGAGGCAAGTGAACATTTCTTTCTTTGAATAAAGCTATTATTTTTGGTATTTATTTTCTCAATATTTTGTTGCTCCATTGATATTTATTGAATATCCTTGTTTCTGTATATTATATTACATTTGGTACCTTACTTTTTGATTCCATCAATGGATTTTTTTATTCAAGTTGATAATATATATTTTATCTTAGGATATTTGTTTTAAATTTCCGTATACATCAACAAATTTTGAAATAGATGCCATCAATAAATTCGTTCTTTACAATGTGGAGGAAACATGACCATGGGTTTCACTGTATGAAGAGAACAGAAGGAAATGGTACAACTACATGAAATAATGTAAATGATTAAATGGTAGAAGCATGCCTTATCATGACATTTAAAAGAAAATATGCCAAAAATATGTTCCAACAGTTGGGTGGCTAACCAAATACAAGAGAAATATGCAATGTTTGTTCGTAACCCATGTGGAAAAGATCTAGATGCACTAAAAATAGGGATTGGATGTATCAACTCTATAATAACCTCTCTGAGTACCACATTCTATTTATAATATTTCACATTTGAATTGAAACATGTATTATGTTTTTATGAATGCTTCGATTATTAGAAATACAACACCGCTCTTTGTTCTCATTTTTACCGGTGCATTTCTTCCCATTTGTGTGGGAATATG
>JZKD02S1977595.1:1184753-1214442 GCA_000966675.3 Picea glauca | reverse complement strand
GGAGCTAGGGTTTTTGGCGAACTCTCGGCCATGCATGGCTTGGAGTTCCAGTTAACTGACAAAAAGCCTCGTGTCCCGACGGAAACTTTCCTGATTTTTTGCTTTGTTAGGTACCTGCGGGCTGTTTTGGGCTAGCCCGCGGATGCCCGCGTGCAGTAAAAGGACAGCAAGCGGATGCCCGCGCCCAGGGAGAAGTTAGGGTGCGGGTTTCTTGTTTTAAGTGGTTTTTTGAGGAGTTGTTCAGCATGTCTTTGGCTAGGAAGAAGCATGAGTAGGCCTGATGCCAGGTAAGCAGGTATAGTGCAGTTTAGGGTTATAACAATTCCACTTTAGCTAGTTTCTCATACTCATTGCTTTCATTGCTTGGGAACTGCCCAAGGGAGCCACCTTTTTGGATATCGAACCCTTCGAACCATTGGCCACAAAGTTCTATATGGTGTGGTACTCCAGTGACATGAACAAGCAGTGGCAGTCCAATGCTGTCTTCCACGCTTACTACACTCAATTGAAGAATTCCATCCATTCTACACCACACATCACACCCAACACACTTCATAGGTTTAGACCTTTGATGAAATTCATCACAGACCGTCACTTCACCTATATCACAGTGCACGCGGATGAGCATAAACAACAACTCTAGTCATATTACAAGCTGACAAAAGATGACTTGGAGGAGATTACCAAGGAATGGTCGGCAGACCTCCTTGTTGCAAAAGACCCCACAGAGATGTTCGACGTGGATAGCCCTGAAGATATGTGGGATACACCTAGACTGTGCAAGACTAAGAAGGATGTGGAAGTTCAATATATCCACAACACATCCACGAATACTACTTCGCTCACACCTATGAAGGGAGGTGATGATGAAGAACTAGGGGGCACAAAAGTTGAGCAGAACAAAGGTGAGGCTACTCCTCCTAGAGACGAGGAAGATCCCTCCAAGAAAAGGAAGATTATCCCACCAAAGTCCTCATCCTGAAATAAAGATAAGTCCACCCAGACCATGCTTAAAACTATCCTTACCCTGGATGATTTTGACTTCTTAATTGTCGCGTTGAATGATGTTTCACTAGATCTCGCAGAAAATCAAGAAGCAAATCAGGAGGAGCTATTCATCTGGATCAAAGACAAACTTAAAGAAGTGCAGTAGGCACCCCAGTCCAGCCAAGCAATGTCTACAGTGCCCTTGATAAGAGAAACATCAAGAACATGCGATGATCCCACACAGTTATGCTAGATCACTGAGAAAGTCGAAGCTCACCTTCAACGAGCTCAAGAAGACATAGTGCAAGAAACCTAGGCTTTGGCGCAAGAACAGAGCACACATAGAGAAAAATGGAGGAAGGAAGAACAGGAGTAGCTTGTCTTACAAGTGAAGTGGGAGGAGGAAAAAGCACATTTACAACAGAGCAAGGACCAGTTGCTAGCAGAGCAACTTGAAGTACAGGAAAGAGTTCACAAAGTAGTTCTCTCTGTGACGATCATAGAAGTGAAGATGGAAGACCGTCTTCCACAGTAGGTGACTGTTAGTAACCAGTTTTGACTATATTTTTGCCTATATCATGTCAAATATACCTCCATTTTCATATCTAGTATCATTTCCTTCTAGCCTTACCATGACACATTTGACATCCTTTTACAACTAAATGGGGCTATTCAAGGTATTCCTATGATTCAATTTATTTTTAATGTATTTTGATATTTTAAACTAATGTTGATACTAACATGACATGAGTTAGGTATTGTTCCTTTGAAACAGAACTTATTAGTACCAGGTATCGGATAGCACTTAGTGGAGATGCCAAAGAAGATGCCAAAGACTTGCACGACATGGCCATAGTGGATTGACAGTCTGATTCATATAATTGATTGAGTCATAACTCAATATGCTGACTCAGGGAGAGATTGTAGAACAGTTTTATTAGAATGCTTTATGATCCACGCTTCTTGACACTGCGTGTCATGAAGCTATGAAGTTTGTTTTAACTGACTATGAGTCATTTTCAGATCTAATATCCGTTTAGATTAATGAACCTATGTTTAAAACTATTTTGGAGAGGATCTATATAAACTGGGATCGCTCTCAAGAAACATTGATTACAATATGCTATGTGATACGATTTCTGATAATACAATTTGCTATGCGTTATGTTATTCACTGTTAAATGATTTGAGTTGTTTTATGAATTATGTAGCGTGAAGTATGAAACAATTTTTGCATGGAATGATCTGAGTATCTCTGGTTTCGTTTTAGGGCGACTGCACCTCTTGGTTGGGCCCGCCAACAGGTTCAATTCGCTGTCTCTTTTCCATAGTAGAGTTAGTTTATTTTTAGTTTTAGAATCTGCATGTAAGTTAGTTTTTGAGCTTGGAATTACTCTGTTAAATTATTTCTTATCCATTCTTCGGTTAGATCATTTTCAGTTTGATATTATCTCATAGATTGATGAATGTTGAATGCGTTATTTATCCCTGTAGAATTTGAAGAATAAACCAAGTGCTTAACCTAGATTTTCTCTGTTTTTAGTTTTCAGTTTGATCATGATTTAAAGAGAATTTGAGTCTAGATTTACTCTATTCTGTTAGGATAGATAGCTTATAGTCGGATTAAAAGAAGCTTCCAGTACCTGTAGGGTAAATAGGACATTTATTTGTTTCACCTGTGTTAGATTTAGAACTGTTTTTGATGCTTAGATTAAAAGGTTTTTAAAATGATCTCTGTTTTATGGTTTAGATAGATATGATGATGATTAGATGCGTAAGCTAATGATATATAGTCTTGGGAGATTACATCAGATTAGAAATAGAAGTACCTATACTTAAACTCAGAATTGTTTCCATTTGATGAATTAGACAAGAGATGATTAGTTTCAAGATAATCATTAGGGTTCAGTTTCTAAGAGTAAGTTTGTGTTTTCTTCTCATAATAACCTTTATATAAGAATTAGAATCTTACCAACACATATACTGTAGCAGCTCTAAGTTCACTTACCCTGGTTTGACAATTCAGTGTTTTCAAGTAATTAAAAAATCTTTAATATAGCAGCCTGACATTTTTGGCGTTGTTGCCGAGGAGTTGTTTAGAAGTTAAGTTAGATAATTGTTTTGGTTATTTTCTTAAAATGTATTTGGTTTGTTGTGGTATGTTAGTAGGTTGATGAAAGAGGAGTTGTGAAACGAAGGGTGAGAACCGACATATCTGTTATCACAGGTTCCTCTAAAACTCAATCTTAGTCTTTCTTTCATCTAGTATGTTTTCATGAGAAATAGAGATCATAGAGGTAGATTTAGGGGAAACACAAAACAACAAAAAGAAGAAACCTCCACCCAAAAAGAAATAGAAACTGAGACTGGAACTCTGGCTGAGGAAACCATAGAGAAAAATATAGAACCAGGAAACACCACATACCAACAAATTCAAATTCCTAGTGATCCAAACTTGGTTGACACAGTTAATCCAGAAGAAGTGCAAGCTATTCTCAGGAACCCTGATACTATAGTTTCACAAATAACAACTACAACTGTTGAATCAAAGGTAATAGGATCCTCAAAAGAACCAATAGGAGATAGAAATTCTATCAAAAAAAATCCTGAGAGGTGGGATTTCACACCCTCACCAAAGAAAGATCAGATTGCATATACAATTTTTGGTAATCCTTTTAACATGGTAGAAAGAGGGAGAGAATTGGATAGAAGAGAACGAGGAGAAATTCATGTTGAAAATGAAGAAGAAGAAAAAGTAGAGACTGAGCTAAGACCAAAAACCACCTTTGGGTTTCCTATTTTGGATTTGGTCCAGAATGTCAATATGAAAAATATCCCACCTTCAGCACTACCAACTTTTTATGGGAAAAGTAGCGAAGACCCAGATGTCTTTCTTTTTGAGTTTGACATCCTGTGCAGGAGTTATAACTATCTCTAGGATGCACATAAATTGAAGTTGTTTCCTGCTACCCTAAAAGATTCTGCATTATGTTGGTTCATGAGTTTAGGAGAGTACAACATTAGATCTTGGGAAGATATGAAGGCCAAAATTTTAAATAAGTACCAGGACTATTGTAGACCCAAGGATTCTCGAAATGATATTTTTAAAATGCAACAACAAGATGAATAGAGCCTTGAAGATTTCTTAGAAAGATTTACATATACTCTTCAAAAATCCAAATATAATGATTTCCAAGATGAAGAAATCAAGACTCTTTTCTTAAAAGGGGTTTTAGATGAATATATTAACACTCTCAATTGAATGGCTTCAGTAGAAATTTATCAAAAGGACTTTGAAGCAATCAGTGAACTATGTAAAACTTACTCGAGAAGTAGGGGGAAAACTGCAAAAAGTGTGAGAGAACCTGTCAACAAAAACACCAAAGTACCCACATCTGGTGGAGTTACTAGAATTGAATTGGGAAACCTTTTGGAAAATTTTAAAACAAACATTTTAGGAACAATTGGCTCTCAATTAGACACTCTGAAGATTAAGAGAAAGTAGGAAGAGGAAAACCCTGTATTAAGCATATTCTGCCCAAAATGCGGAAAAAGGCATCCTTTACGAGAATGTCCTTTGGACAATGTTTCTGTATGTGCAATATGTACTGAAAATCATAAAACAAAAGATTGTCCATCCTTACCAGGATTGCAAGCTATATTCAAGGGAGGGGAATCTCCAGGGACTCCATCTGCACCTAAGAGGCCTTTGCAACCTAGGAACTCAAATATGTATCAAGAACCATCCCCACAACCTTCCAGCTACTATCCACCCTTCTCTCAACAACAACAACATCCATGGAACTGGCCAAATTGGCCGCTGCAAAATGTCTCTGCTCAACCTTGGTACCAGGGATGGAAAGAACATAATTTTGGAAATAACCAACAACAGCATGCGGTACCAATTCCCCAAAATCCATGTACTCAATATCCTCCAAACATGCATTAGTTATTGCCTGGTTTTACTCCACCTCCTTTACCACCCGTTCAACAAACTCCTTAGCAGCCTCAAAATCCACCTCACCCCACCATATTACCCGCTCAACCTATTCCAAATCCTAACAATAGACCACGTCTGCCACTCCATAATGCTGATTTTAAAAATTACCCATCTTACACCATAAACCCCATTTCCATACAAGAAATACAGTTGAGATCTGGAAAACTTTAAATAAAACTCAGCCTGTAACAAGAACAACACCAAAGGTAATTATCCAAGAACATGAAGAAGAACCTATAGATGATTTATCAAATGGGGAATCTTTGAAAAATGTTATCATTCCAAAGAATAAAGTATTTGAATCACAACGTAACATACAAACTCAGGTTCCCCAAACACCTCCTTTTCCTGAAAGGTTGCTCATTGAAAAACCAATTGTTCAATCTGAGTTTGACATCATGAATGAAATAAGAAATGTCTGTGTTAAGATTCCATTGTTACAAGTGATTAGAGATGTTCCCATATATGCCAAAACCATCAAATAACTCTGCATTAAGAAACCAGGTCGGAAACAGAAAGATCTACCCATGATACACCTAGTAGGCTAGTCATCGAATTGTATTTTTGAAGTGCCTAAAATTGTGAAGTATGCCAACCTAGGGAACCCAATAGTTTCAATGACTATCAACAATGTTTCTATTGGTAATACTTTACTCAATCTAGGTGCAGCCATTAATATAATGACTATCAATACAGTTGAACTATTGCAACTAAGTCAATTCCTTCACCCTACCCCTACATTTCTTGAACTTGCTGACAGAACAACTATAAAACCTGCTGGGGTCCTCGATGACATTCGTGTTACATTAGCTTCGTGGGAATATCCTGTCGACTTCATGATTATTCATTCAAAGGACCCCACGAAAGGCCATCCAATCATTCTAGGGAGACCTTGGTTGGCCACGGATAATGCTTTCATAGGATCTCTTGGTGGGGATATGTTCATCTCAAATGGCATTTCTTCACATAAACTTACTCTTTTTCCACCTGCTCAACCGGTTACAGAAGAATTATGGTGGCTAAAATGTCCCTATCATTGGAATGATGAGGGAGAATATTTATTCTCTGTTGATGAATTTCACACACTACAATAACCTACAGAGGATGATATTTTAATCCAATTTCTTTCTGTGACAGAAAATGTTGAGTTCCCACAAACACATTTTCAATACGATCAAATTTTCAGAGAGGAATTTCAAGAACGAAGTGAGTTATTTTCCTCATTTTCACCATCTATGGTTTTCACCATTGATGAGCATCTGGGGTCATATACCATTCCAGTAGAACTTAGCCCTGGCAAATTTCTATACATCAACTCTCAATTATGTCTCAACCAACAGGAACAGTTAACAAATCTTTTGAAAGAACAATCAGGGGCATTTGCATGGGAATACACTGATATGAGAGGAGTGCATCCTGACACCTGCATTCACCACATATATATCCAACCAGAGATAACCCCAGTAAGACAACCAAAAAGGCGTATGAATCCAATCCTAAAATATTTTGTGAAAGAAGAATTACAAAAATTATTAAACGTTGGATTCATTTATCCAATTTCTGACAGCAAGTGGGTTTCACCTCTTGTTGTGGTACCTAAGAAAATGACAGGGAAATGGAGAATTTGTGTAGACTTTAGGGAGTTTAACAAGGAAACCCTGAAGGACTACTTTCCCTTTCCATTTATAGATTAGGTTTTGGATACCTTGGCTGGAAAAATATACTTTTCCTTTCTCGATGATTATAGTGGATACAATCAGATTCAAATTGCTCCTGAAGACCAGGACAAAACAACATTTACGTATCCTTGGGGCACTTATGCTTATAAAGTGATACCTTTTGGACTATGCAATGCTCTTGCTACATTTCAGAGAGCAGTCCTTGGGATCTTTGCTAACTTAATTCATGATTGTGTGGAAGTATACATGGACAATTTTACTGTTTATGGTAACACTTTCGAAGAAGCCTTAAGTAATCTTGAGAAAGTCCTGATTCGCTGTCAGGAATCAAATTTATCCCTTAGTCACGAAAAATGTAGAATGCTATTAACTGAGGGAATAGTGTTGGGTCATCATTTGTCTGCAGAAGGAATTAAAGTTGATCCAGCCAAAATTGAAGTGATAGTTAAACTTTCCTCTCCAAAAACCCAAAAAGATGTGCGAAGTTTTTTGGGACATGCTAGATATTATCGTCGATTTATTGAAAAATTTACAAACATAGCCAACCCCATGCTTAAATTGTTAGCAAAAGATGTATAATTTTGTTGGGATAACAATTGTTAGAATGCTTTTGAGAATTTGAAAGCAAAATTTTCCATGGCACCTATTCTAAGAGGACCAAATTGGTCTCTTCCTTTCCATATTTCAACTGATGCCTCAGACACTTCTTTAGGTGGAGTGCTTGGACAAAAAGAAAACCAACAAAACTATGCAATTTACTTCACTAGAAAAAACCTTACTCCCCCTAAATTGAACTACATTGTAATAGAGAAGGAATTTTCAGCAGTAGTTCATGCCATTAACAAATTTTGTCATTACATCACTAGATATGGGGTTTTTGTACATACAGACCATTTTGTTATCAAATTTTTGATGAACAAACCAGTTACTACTAGAAGAATCACACGATGGATTTTGCTACTTCAAGAATTTAACATCACTATAGTTGATCGGCCAGGAAAAGAAAATGTAGTTGCGGATTTTCTCTCTCGTATTCCTCAAGATAGTATTGACATTCCAGTGAATGATAATTTCCTTGATGAACATCTGTTTGCAGTAGCTATTAAGACCCCTTGGTTTGCAGATACAACAAATTACTTAGCTACAGGAAGACTGCCAGCTCATTTGTCACCACCACAAAAGAAAAGAATTGTTTAGCAAAGTGTTTACTACTCTTGGGTAGGAAGTGATCTTTTCTATACAAGTCTTGATATGATCATTAGGAGATGTGTTCGGGAAGACGATATTCCCGATATCCTTCAAGCCTGTCATGATGGGCCATGTGGAGGAAATTTCTCTGATAAGAGAATGGCATATAAAGTCTTATAATCAAGATACTATTGGCTGACACTGTTTAAGGATGCAACAAAATATGTGAGAAGTTGTGATAGTTGTCAAAGGATGGGAATACCTACCATAGAAAATGAGATGCCCTTACGATCGCAGGTTGTGATTGAACCATTTGATGAATGGGCACTTGATTTTGTAGGACCGATTTCCCCAATGTCAAGGAAGAAGAAGTACATCTTGGTTTGTACAGATTTTGTGACCAAGTGGGTAGAGGTAAAATCCTTATATCAAGCAACTGAGAAATTAGTGGTTGAATTTATTTATGAACATATATTTACCCGCTTCGGTGTTCCATGAGAGATTGTTACTGATCAAGGTGCCCAATTTACTTCTAAGTTGATGAAAGAACTCACAGATAAATATGGGATAAAACAATGTAAGTCTTCCCCATACCATCCACAAGCCAATGGGCAAGTGGAATCCATGAATAAAGTTCTAGAAGCTATTCTGACCAAGACAATACATTTACATCACAAAGATTGGGTGGATAGGCTTCCAAAGGCTTTATGGGAATACCAGACTATGTGGAGAAATACCACTGGTCATACCCCTTATGAATTGG
This sequence comes from Picea glauca, assembly GCA_000966675.3. Taxonomy (NCBI): domain Eukaryota; kingdom Viridiplantae; phylum Streptophyta; class Pinopsida; order Pinales; family Pinaceae; genus Picea; species Picea glauca. The sequence goes on along the minus strand of JZKD02S1977595.1, from coordinate 1,205,825 downwards.
TATTTGGTAAGAAAATTCTCCTTCCCATAGAATTTCAGATTCATACCTTCTGCCTAGCAGCAGAGTTGGGGTTGAATTTGGATGAGGCAAAGAAACAAAGAGTCGTGCAATTTAATGAATTGGGAGAAATTAGGCAAGATGCTCTTCAAAGAACTATCCTTTTACAAAATCAACGTAGCAAATGGCATGATAAATACATTAAGAAAAAGCATTTTCAACCAGGGGATTGGGCATTTATTTTTTATTCCAAATACAAAACTTTCAAAGGAAAACTTACGACAAGGTGGTTGGGACCTTATGAAGTGGAGATTGATTTTGATAATGGATCTGTCAGAATCAAGACCATAGATGACTCTCAAAATTCCTTTGTAGTAAATGGACATCGATTAAAAGTGTATAACAAACCCTTGTCAAGAGATGATTTTCTACAGGAAATTGCCTAACAACCAGAAATAAAGATAGTAGGAGAAGAGTCTTCTCCTCATGCTAATCCTTGATCATTTTTGTTGTTTTAAGATTTTGTAAATAATAAAATTTTAACAGAAAATAAAAAATCAAATAATAAAATATATATATAAAAAAAGAAAAAATTATTTTTGGATATGTTGACATATTGTTTTCAGTTATACAGGCTTTTCAAAAAAAGTACAAAATTGAACTTCATCACTCTTTCGCAACAGGTAAGAAGGTAAGACCATTTTATTTTATGAAATTTTCTTATCAATATGCACTGTCTTGTTTTGAAATTAATAAATTTGAGCTTGTTTGCTCCCTTTGAATTGCTCATTAAAGTATGAAAGGGGCATTTATCAGGGATAGGATTATTCTTTACCAGGCCTGCTGAATTATGATGGGAAAGAAACCCCCCTAGAGTTTTCTTTTAGCATTTTCTCAGACTCTCAAAACATGAGAAAGGAATGAGCATATACTAACTTGGGCTCATAAAATCCACAAGTAAGTGATTACTGTTCCAAAAATTATTTCTGCAATATTTCTATCTGCATTCACATTGGATGATGTGGAATACGTTAAGGTCCACCTTCCAACAAGTCTCACTCCATCGATACCAACACCTTATCTGGAGTAGATATTAGAGACTACTTAGTACCCTAGACTTTGCATGCCTCAATGGTAGATTTCCTTGCTAACAACCATGGGAATACATCAATGTCTCTTGGTTGATAGATCCTACAGGTGACTCGACACCAAGACCTTTATTTGTACCTGTTAGGATGTACTATAGGTACCTTGAGGCCCATTGACATCATTGGTGGGTCATCTCGCATTGGTTAACGACATTCATTAATGGCCGATAATCCAATGATTTCTTTTTGTGTTCGACTCCAAAACATTTATTCACACAAATAAGAATTGTACCATGGGTTAAAGCTTTGAAGCTGTTGAAGACATAATTTTAATTGATCCCTTTCAGGAAGGAACAAAAGACAGGTTCATGGATAGCCATCAGATAATTTGCTTTCATAAATAGGAAGTCTTTTTCTCAACAAGTTATTATTGGTTAAAGTTTCTCTGCATATTTTGGGTTATTTCATCAATACCTTTCAGTGCCAGACAAAATCCATCAGCTACAGTGGTTATCAGAAATACAAATTCAAATTACAATTTCAGCGCTCTCCTGATACAGCCTTGACTTCAAAAATCTCTACAGTAAGAAATGCATAACAAGGGAGTAGGTAATCTAATTCAGGTACGCTTAGTTTCATGTTGGTTTAATGTATTAAATTACATATTAATAATTTGAACTAGGAATGCCTCAATACTCCATAATATTTCATTATACCTATACTCTATACCTAACAAACCAATCCTTTTTGACATTTCATATCATGGGAAATGCACTGCATTATCTTGGTTGAATTCGACACGATTCATATGTAATAATATTTTGCAAACGTGTACGACCATCATCATTTCCTTACATTTTATCAATCCTCACGACATTTCAAACGCTCTTCTATAATTCCTCTCGCGACTATTTCACACATCATACTCTATTCCTCTGTTTCCCTCATCTAATTCCGTTGCTCACCTGTGGACCTTTCCTGTGATACCGAGTGAAATTATGGTGGCAAATCGTCACGAACCTGAGACTTATGCAGATTTGGAGGCTCTTCCTGAGTATGAAGCCACCAAACACATTTTTCAAAAAGATGGATGGGAGCTGTTCTTCAAGAAATTTGATGGGTATGATGATTCGGTTACACTTCAGTTCACTCTGCGTTTTCATGGTGGACTAGCTAAAGTGGGCGAGCTAGAGTTTGAAGTCACAGAAAAATCCATTTCTGAAGAAATTCAATTACCCAACACTGGTCAGAAATGGACGAAGGGCCAGCCCATCAACATGAAGCTCTGCACGCAGCTCCTGCAACCACAGTATCGGAAATTACAATGGTCAGAGGGCACATCAAGGTTGTGGTTAGAACCAAAATGGGCTCATTTTCTATCCATACTCCAATTCTACCTCACTTGCAAAGGACGATACATGATCGTGTTTCCATGTCATGCTCGACTCCTGCTACATTTCAAAGGTAACCATTTGATGAACATCCCCTATTTTTTACTGAAGAGTTTGAAGAAAATGGTAGAAAAAGTCCCCAAAGACAAATATTTTAGAGGTAGCTTGTTTCATTTTGGTCTTGTCAAAATTTTGGTTAAGTCTGCGTTATCCCACAAACAAGAAACTTGGGATATGTTCGTTGTAAGAACCCTAGCTTCTGACAGATCTAGAGATAAAAATATTAAGTCTGCTCCTCCACAGAAGAAGTCGAACTCTAAGAAAAAGGATGTTAAAACCCTGACCAAAATATGTGATGACCCTAAGAATACACCAGACTACATAATTGAGGCCAGTGATGATAATCCTGGTACAGAACATTCATTTGATGTCCATGGTTCTGATGGTGTGGAAACTAACCATGAAAGAGTGGAAAACACTGTTCCTATAGAGGCGAATGTTGAAATTCTGATTTCTCCTCCAACTGCTACAAATATTATTGATGTGGAACAACTTGAAGAGTTAATTGACAAACCTAGGAGAAATCCCAAATGAAAATGCACACGCACACTGTCAGATATGGATAACTCTGTGCTTAGTTACCCACCACAGAAAATATTAAAAAGTATGGATGATCATGAGGAGGCTTCGGAGTCTTCTGAGATGACATGGACTCTCTCCCAATTGATTCGAAAATTCCATAAAGTCAATCAGCAAGCTAATGCGCCCAAAGAAATTGAGCAGGACAAGCCAATTCAAATGCCAGTCGATACCCCTATTCAGGTGTATAAGGAGTTTACTCCTGAACCCAGTCCAGTCGACAACCCTGTTCAAGTATATGATGAGTTTACTCCTTAACCTAGTCCATTCGACACCCATGATCAAAGACCAAATGATTTCACTCACGCGTCCAACCCTCAAACACAACAAGGACATGGTAAAACATTTGAATCTTACTGTGAAATCTCTTCCAGTAGATCCTTGAGACCAATGGTAGCCGGATTAGAAAGCATGAATCACAAGTTAAAAGAGAAGTTACATGAATACACCATACTGGATCGACACATGAAAACAAAAAATGAACTTATGAAACTCAGGCAAGCTCATTTCTCGTCAAAGATTGACCGATTAAAACAAAAAAATAAAGGTCTTTTTCAGAAGAATAAGAGACTGCAGAAGATTGTCAGGAAACACATCATCATTAATCGAGTTCTTAAGAAGGAAATCAGAAGCATGAAGAAACATGAGAAATTTCAAATGTTGGTTGTAGCTGCTGTAACACTCTGATGAATCTCAATTTTTGACTTTTTGTTGTCTGAGGACAGGCAAAGACTTTAGCTTGGGGGAATGTTAGTCTCCAGTTTTGACTATATTTTTTCCTATATCATGTCAAATATACCTCCATTTTCATATCTAGTATCATTTCCTTATGGCCTTACCATGACACATTTGACATCCTTTTACAACTAAATGGGGCTATTCAAGGTATTCCTATGATTCAAGTTATTTTTAATGTATTTTGATATTTTAAACCAATGTTGATACTAACGTGACATGAGTTAGGTACTGTTCCTTTGAAACAGAACTTATCAGTACCAGGTACCAGCTCGCACTTAGTGGAGATGCCAAAGAAGATTCCAAAGACTTGCACGACATGGCCAAAGTGGATTGACAGTCTGATTCATATAATTGATTGAGTCATAACTCAATATGCTGACTCAGGGCGAGATTGTAGAACTGTTTTATTAGAATGATATATGATCCACGCTTCTTGACACTGCGTGTCATGAAGCTGTGAAGTTCGTTTTAACTAACTATGAGTCATTTTCAGATCTAAAATCCATTTAGATTAATTCACCTATGTTTAAAACTATTTTGGAGAGGATCTATATAAACTGGGATTGCTCTCAAGAAACGTTGGTTACAATATGCTATGTGATACGATTTCTGATAATACAATTTGCTATGCGTTATGGTATTCGTTGTTAAATGATTTGAGTTGTTTTATGAATTATGGAGTGTGAAGTATGAAACAAGTTTTGCATGGAAGGATCTGAGTAGCTCTGGTTTCGTTTTGGGGTGATTTCACCTCATGGTTGGGCCCGCCAATAGGTTCAATTTCCTATCTCTTTTCCACAATAGATTTAGTTTATTTTTAGTTTTAGAATCCGCATGTAAGTTAGTTTTTGAGCTTGGAATTACTCTGTTAAATTCTTGCTTAGACATTCTTCGGTTAGATCATTTTTAGTTTGATATTATCTCATAGATTGATGAATGTTGAATGTGTTATTTATCCCTGTAGAATTTGAAGAATAAACCAAGTGCTTAACCTAGATTTGCTTTGTTTTTAGTTTTCAGTTTGATCATGATTTAAAGAGAATTCGAGTCTAGATTTACTCTGTTCTATTAGTATAGCTAGCTTATAGTCAGATTAAAAGAAGCTTCCAGTACCTGTAGGGTAAATAGGACATTTATTTGTTTCACCTATGTTAGATTTAGAACTATTTTTTATGCTTAGATTAAAAGGATTTTAAAATGATCTCTCTTTTATGGTTTAGATAGATATGATGATGATTATATGTTTAAGTTAATGATAGATAGTCTTGGGATATTACATCAGATTAGAAATAGAAGTACCTGTACTTAAACTCAGAACTGTTTCCATTTGATGAATTAGACAAGAAATGATTAGTTTCAAGATAATCGTTAGGGTTCAGTTTCTAAGAGTAAGTTTGTGTTTTCTTCTCAGAATAACCTTTAGATAGGAATTAGAATCTTACCAGCACATATAGTGTAGCATCTCTAAGTTCACTTACCCTGGTTTGACAATTCAGTATTTTCAGGTAATTAAAAAATCTTTAATATAACAGCCTGACAGTGACCCAACTGGAAGAAGTAATCCAACAACTCCAACAACGCATCATGGATCTGGAGCTCCGCACCGTACCTGAGACACCCCAAGACATAAGATATCTAAGAGAGGCCACTACTCAAAGCGCAGTCAACCAGTTAAAAACCTTGGCTTTGGAATGTATGTAGCTAAGCACTAGAAGTGCCCAGACTTATGAAACCCTCGCAAAGAATCCAGAATTGCAGACATTGGAGGCACAGCTCCAAGAAACAAAGTAGCATGCATATTTACTACAAGCGCAGATGAAGTCTGTGACCCCATTCGAAATAATGAAGAGGTTCGTAGAACAATGCACATCCCAAAAACAAGTACACACACTACAAAGTAAAGTGATGGAAGTCTCTCAGCAACTGCAACCACTCCAAGAGAAGGCATGTCGATTATTCGCTAAACTTGAAAAATAGGGAGCTAAAATCGAACAGGTTTTCATCACTGCACAACAGTGCCTGGAAGGACCTCTCAATGACACAGTAATCCAGGAATTTACAGAACAAGAGGTTGTCGCACTGCAGCAGGTCGAAGCAGTGAGAGCCAAGCTTGAGGCATTTGAAGCAGAATTGATCAAGCCTGAGTGACTCAGGACGAGTCACAGGTGAGTGTTGTGGGCCTGTTGTCCCTTGACCAAGTTTTGAAGAATACTTGGTCATATTTGACCATTTTTGGGACTGCAACATCTTGTCAAGGATGGAGCGCAACGCGAAGCGGAAACTAAGGAAGCAAGACCTATTTTTGGGTCCATTTTAGAGTTTTGGGTTGATGTAACGGGAAAGGGATGATGGTCTGTGGGTTTACCCATTCTTAGGCCCATTTTGTAATCTATAAATAGGCAATGTAAGTAGAGGAGATAGTAATGGAGAAGAAAGTAATGTAGTACATCTATGTGATGTATAGCTAAAGGCTTAGTGCTAGTACTGGATCTATGTGATTAGATGTATCTTGAAGTGCTTTGTGCATGAGATTGAGAAGCTAAGTGCAAGTTGTCATAGCTTTGTGTTGAAGTGCAAGGAAGAAGGATCTAGCGAGCTACACAAATCTTTTGTCATGTGTGAAGTAAGGATCATTGAAGCTTTGTGTTGTAATTGCTTGACCGAGATAATATAAAGAAGACTTTGTGGATGTATCCCCAGGGTGGGGGTGAACCACGGTAACTATATGTATTGTGCTTTGTGCTTCGATCTAATGTGTTTATCTCCTTCTTGGCTAATTGATGGATGTGATTAAGTAGATCTAGTTATGCTTTGTGCTAATGATATATGAATGAATGTTAGATCTGATTTATAATATGCTTAGTGCTTCATCTGTTGAACCTAACCTATATTTATGTGGCTAAGTACTGAACCATATTTAGTATAATTATTCACTGTGATGCTCTGTGTTATCTGCGAAGTACCATATGGGTTAAATAGTGATGAATGATCTATGCAAAGTGCCTTGTAAAAGATATAATCACATATCAGTGTCCCATCTAAGGTTGCAGACATCTGATTCATGCAACCACCCCTACCTCTACCTCAAGTGAGACTTCATCTGCTTCACAGATGTTGCTGAAAGGGCCAGTAGTTAGGGTTTTGTTGGTGCTCTCTTGAGCATTGAACCCCAGGTCTGCCCCTGTGCCAACACCTCCTAAAATCGATACGAATCTTTGGTTGTACCTTTATATAGTGATTTCTCCCAAAATATTAAATTTTTGAGGAAACAACTCCCAATATTAGTAAATTGAACAATTCTGCAAGTGGGGTTTCAACCATTTGGAAAAATTATTCATAGTTTACTCAGAAAGTAAGCCACAAGATCACCTCCTAAAACTGATATGAATCCATGGTCATACCTTTATGCAATGATTTCTCCCAAAATATTAAGTTTTTTAGGAAGCGGCTTACACGATACATAACTCAACCCATTCTGCACATGGGTTTTCAATTGTTTGGCGAAATTATTCACCGTTTTGTCAGAATGTAAGTTGAAATATCGTCTCCTGAAACTAATACAGATTTTCACTTAAAGTTCCCTTTCTGCAGTGATTTCTTAGTTTTTCACTTTCAAATTGAGAGTAAATTTTTAGAGGCTCTCAGAAATAGTGGGAGAGATGGATAGGACACCTATTATATAGTCAAACGTGGTGGTAATCCAAAAACCATACAATTATTTTGATTGGAAGACCAAGGTAGAATTCCAACTAAGAAGGAAAGGACTGTACAACTTGATGATGGGGACAAAAACAAAACCTACATCAACAATTGAGAAGATGAGATGGGAGAACTGAAAGGATGAAGCCATAGGAATTCTTCTTGAATTGATTTCAATTGATCTATGGTTTCATGTTGTCACATGCAAGACTCCAAACAAGATTTGGACCACCTTGGAAAGTTTGTTTGAAAAGCAGGATGAGATGAGAGGTCATATGCTTGAGGTAGAGTTGAATACTTTGGATCCTAAAAGTTTTTATAATATACATGATTTCTTTACTAAGTTTAAATATTTGATATTGAGCTTAGCAACTTGTGGTATTGATAAGTCTAAACAAGTGGACCAACTTATTCTAACAATCTTGGCCAAGCTAGGACCAGAATATGTTGTCTATGTTTCCACTTTCCATTCAGGAAGGTATCTCATGGGAACAAATTGGAATATGCCTACCATGGATCAATAAATTGATTCTCTCACATATGAGCAGGAAAAACTCATTCAGATGGGCCTAATCAAGGATCCCAAATCACATGCACTCACCATGCATGATGGAAAAAGATCATCCAAATAGAATGGGAAGGAGAAACATAACGAGAAGGAGGGATGTTCCAAACCCTTTAACGATTCTTCAGGTTCCAAAGAATCTTCAAATTCCAATAATAAGAAGAAGGGAAAGAAGTGAACTTACTACAATAAACCAAATCATGAAGAATCCACATGCATTAAGAAACAAATCGATCTTATGGCACATGCACTTCAACAAAACAACCTTGGAAACTTCATTCGAAAGGGAGTCAAGAAGCATAAGGAAGAAGATACTGCTCCAAAGAAAGGTAATAATCATGCTCTTGTTGCAATTAATTCCTCATCTGATTCATGTATTATAGATTCTGGTGCATGCTATCATATGGAAACGAAAGAGGAATTTTTCTCTTCTTTGATTTTCATGTATTATATATTCTAGTGTATCTCATCATATGGCAGCGAAAGAGGAAGTTTTCTCTTCTTTGAGTTCATGCTCAATACCCCATACTCTCATGGGACATGATACTCCAGTAGCAATAGAAGGAGAGGGGAGAGTGGAACTCCATAATGGAAGATTTGAGAATGTTTTACATGTTCCAAATCCTTTTATGAATATTCTCTCAGTTTATCAAATCACTCAGAAAGGTAAAAAGGTTGAATTTGCATCATATTTTGTTTTAGTAATTGACATGCATGAAAATTCCATCATTGAAATTGGTGAGGTGGATAACAAGTCAAGTTTGTATAAATTCAATAAGTTTTCTAATGATTACTCCTCTTTTCTACTTAAACATAAGGAAAGTATTTCGCATGCACCTCCGGTGCAACATGAATATAGTCTTGTGCTTCCATCAGTTTCAGACATTAGAGATGATTCCATACACTTAGATTATGTAAATGGAAATAAGAAGGTAGTACAACTAGATAATAATCCAACACCGAAGCTTCAACAGATGCCTAAGAAGGCACAAGCCACAGTTTAGATAGCAGGAAACCTTACAGGGAATCCATTGGATTTGAGGAGGACTCGATCTCAGCATGAGGAGCCTTCTCATGTATTTTCAAATTTTGAACCTGTGATGCCCATGCATTTCTATATGGTTCAATATTTTGATCTGTAGCTCTATAGTGAGGTTGTGAGAAATCCATTATGGAAAGTAACCATGCATAAGGAGTATGAATCGCTCCTAAATAATTAGACTTGGGATCTGGTTCCACTTCCACCAGAAAGAAATATTTTCAGGTGAAGATGGGTCAACAAGATCAAGAGGTACAAGTCTAGACAGTTTTCCAAAGGACTTCATCAGATCCATAAATATTTATACATCTTCATGAAAAATTTCAGTGAGTAGAAGTTTCAGACTTTGCGAGATACTCTTGGAGTGAAGAATACAATTTCCTAAAAACTACCTTTTCTTCTTTTGATGCATTTTATTTTGAGGCGGGGGGGTTATTCCCATGTGGTTTTCCCTCTTTCATAATTTTTATTCATTTTTCATTAGTTTCATTTTACATGAGTACCTAACATGGACTAGTTGTTAGGACTCATTTTTACTCCATAGTCATGTTCAGGGGGGGTGTTGGAAAAATTTATATTTTTGGCACACTAGTTCAGTGGGAGTTAACTCACTAGTTCTATTTTAGACTTTCTATTTTAGATCATCATTATTATGTTATTATGCATGCATGCATTATGATATTATGGAATGTTATGTCCTATTTATGAGTGTATTCCACTCATTAATTGTATCATATTGATCGTCATCTATGTATCAATCATCAACTCATTGGAGTAATGTGAATATATTTTTTCATTCTTCCATATTGAATCTCTCTTCCTTTCTTGATAATATGTGTTTGTACTTTCTTTAGCTAGATCTCCTGTACAAGTTTTGATGAAGCATTGACACCCTCTTGGGAATCAACTGCCCCCACATGCACATACATGCATCAAACATAGGTCTAGAAAGAAAGTCAGGCATCGTTGTTTGAGTGGAATGAACCTTCTCAAAAAATAGTGTATACAACTCAGATACAAATGGAAAGAATCTCATCCCCCCAAAAAAGAGTAACAATGATATAATGCATGACAAAAATATCTCAAAAAAACATGTCCACCTAATCAATCAGGGCTCCCACAATAAACTATATACATAATACAACATAAAGAAACTATTGTGTTTCCCATCAAAGGTAAATGTGACAGTGATGAGAGCATATAATAGAGGCACCTAAAATTATCTCTCTCAAATGCACCTATCTGCAGCTGACCACCTTTAACTTGGAACTCCAAATCCAAAGTAATATCCAGACTAAAATATCTCTGCACATATGCTAGATAGGTCTCTCCTGCAACACCGGGAAGTAGTGCAGGGAAATAGGGAAACTACAACCCCCTCCTAGAAATCCAAATTATAAAATACACATCCTCCTCTGTGGGATGATACCACATACCCGGACAAACCTGAACCCCTCTCTCCCATGATCTCATTGATGGATCAACTATTGTAATAATACATAGTTCCCCCTAAGGGATGTTCCCTCTTGTTAAAACTTCAACATACCAATGTCCATCGAAAATTCATGATTATGTTGTGAAATATGGTGAGGGTAACCCTCCCTATCCCTCTCCTTGGCCTCCCACTCATGCAAAAAGCTATATGTCTTGACCCACCACCCCCCACCTCCTCCTACTCTCATCATCATCATCTCTAATTCACATACAAATATTGTTAGACACATATATAAAGATAAAATAAATTGAAATTCTAAAACAAATACATATATAAATGATGTATGTTTAAAAAAATCATTTTTTTGTTTTGCAAATAAATCTTTAAAATAAATCGATGTACCCCAACATTTCATATGCCCTACAGTCAGTGTGTTATATAAAAACAACAACACTGTTAAGCAGTGTATCCCATAAGATTATCTACATCGATGAAGTTCCTTTATCAGTGCAGGTTCATCTTGTTAACAAATATGCACCGCAATGCTAAAATTTAGAGCAAACAAATCCACAACGCCCTTTGTTAAACAAAATGCATTAGTGCACCATGTCTACCAGAGCATCAACATTTTGTATATCAATGATGTTTCATTTACAACACTGGTGTGTTTGGTGGATTGATGGGAATTTCTAATAAAAACTTTGATATCGCAATTGAAGTGGTGCGACGAGTTACTATTAATGCACCTGCACTATCGTGATAGTGGAACACCAACGTTTTGTACATTGGTGCATTGGAAAGGACAGATCACTCGTAATGAGGTGTCTAATGAGACACCATTCTATGAAAATTTGGGAAATATATGTCCCGATGCACTTTTGTATACAGTACCAATCCATAAGATTACAATGGTTGCACCACTACGTTAAATTTTATAAATCGTTATGTAAGCAGTGCCCTTAGTTAAGTGAAGTGTACTAGTGGGTAATGTTAAATGACACCGGTTATATTTATTCAGTGCATGTATGATTTTTGTAAAGTATGGTAGTGAATTTGAACATTGACATGTCGAGGCATTATGTCTTTGGTTCGCACTAGTGTGGTTGGGTAAAATTTGTGCACCACTAAGTTAAATTTTCATACAATGTTGAGCTAGTGGTGCGGTTAATGAAGTGAAATGTTATGGTGTAGGTAGAAGCCCATTGTGCGTCAGTTTTCGGGAGTAACGAAGGATGAACCATGTTGTAAAGGATAGATCATCGGGAATGAGGCATCCAATGAGACACTCTACTATGAAAAATTAGGCAATACACATGTCTTGGTGCATTTCTATATACATTTATGGTGCATTATATTACAATGGTTGCACTACTATGTTAAATTTTATAATTTTTTATATTAGTAATTTCATTAGCTGAGTGAATTATAGTGGTGTGTAATGTTAAACAACAACAAAGCGATTTATTCAGTGTGTCAATATTTTTTATAAAATATGGCAATGCATTTAAACCTTGACGCACCGGGGTGTTGCTTTTCTGGTATGCCCGATTTTGTTGGATATAATTAGTGCACTGCTAAGTTAAATTTTATATATCATTGAGCTAGCAGTGTGGTGAATAAAGTGAAATGTGTCGGTGTGATTCAAAGCCCATTGTGCCCTTGTTTCAGGGGGTTTGAAGGATGCACATATTTGTTTCTAATAATTCATCACATTGCACTTGAGGGAAATGTACTAGTGCATACATGTATTCAACACACCGATGATGAAACTCACTGTGTATTTAACAAAGTATGCACCACAATGGAGCGAGTAGAACCATTCAAGCGCACCACACAAAATTGAAAAAATTCACAAATTTCAAACTAAATTGTAATTTTGAATTGTTGAAAATTCAAATAGGAAGGTAATAAATAATTTACTTTGTCTCTTTTGTCCTGAGCAGGCATGGTTACACCGTTGAGATGAAATGAAAATTTGTGGTAATTTCCAAAATTTGGAAATGTGTGTATTCCACCAATAGAGATATTCAATTCGGTGTAGAGCACTAGAAGCAGGTCGTCTTAGGAAGAAAGGTGAGAACCAGTTCTTTCTTAAGAGTTTTGAAGCACGAGATGCATTGTAACAATGAAAATCGGTTTGTTTTTTTTTTTAATTTTCCCTACTTCAGTGCACTTTGGTACATTTAGGTGCATTGGGGCATAATATGCAATGACACCAGTGTGATTTTTTTGGTGCATATAATTTTATTATAAAGTATGGAAGTGTGTTTAAACATTGACTGTCCAGGGAATTATGTTTCGGGGTACACCCAGAGGATATTTATTAAACTTAGTGCACTGTGTTAGCAATATTTCCTGTAAAGGGGTTAGAATGTAAAAGAATGGGTTAAAACCCACTTGTCCTAAGTTTTGAATGTCAATGTACCCATGGTAAGAAGTGAACGGATCTGGACGGTGTGCATCCGCGTGCCCAAATCAACGGCACACAGGAAATTCCGTACCCCCCTTGCCTTTCTACCTTTAAGCGGGGGGTCCGGAATTGCAGGCGCAACTCTCCAACGACCCAGATTAGAGCACCCGGATCAATGGTGATAAGAGAAATTCTGGACCCCCCCCCGCCTTTCTACCTTTAAGCAGAGGGGGGGGGTCCGGAATTGAGGGTGCATCTTTTCGACGGCTGAGATTACAGTGCCCAGATCAACGACGCTTGGACAACCCCATCCTTCTCAGCCGCTCTAGGTTTAACTGGCATGGGCCCTTCTCTCATCATGTAATCCTCCTTTCCACCCTTCTCCTGCTGCCGCATGTCATCCATCCACCTCCCCTCTTTGGTCCACATGGTCCTCCCTCCTTCTCATTATCCACTTGCCGCTTGCCATGTGTCCCGCTCTTTTCCACGTCAGCCCCTCACCAAAAGGTGAGTTCGTTATCTCTCGTCTTCCCTCCTTCCTCCTGAGTTCTTTCGCCATGAGCCATCCTCTGTCACCCTCCGCATACCTCACCACTTATTCCACGCCCTCATAGTTTCGTCCCCATCACTCCATTCCCGTGCCCCACCCTCCGTGTTGGCCTCCACGCATATCCTTTGAGCCAGTCGGTTATTCTAGGTGGCGGCGGGTGAGGTCCTCCACACCCTGAAGGTGTCGAGTTCGTCGGGCTATCCTCGATCTCAGTGAAGCAGTTATTGAAGCGGTTGGTGGTGGTTAGATATCACCTCCGCCATAATGGGAAAGAACGGCCATGAATTAAAGGCACGTTGATTCGCCGTTGGAACTGTCAAAGAACTAGATTGTGTCTGACTTAAGTTGCACGCCCCTTCAGAGGTTGACTGTCAGAAGCCATGCAGACGCAAATCTTTCAATGCATTGTCTTGGTTTCACTGCTAATTGATTGTTCTGAGTATATGTAGGCGTTTTCACCATTTTTGTATCTATCGATGGTAGAGCTAAGCTCCTGACTGTAAATTTTTCGTGACCATTCTAGTTTCCTGGTTATGTAGCTATGTTTGAGATTTCTTGGTTTATGAAAAACAGTTTCCCTTTTCCATCTCTGTTTTCTTCTTATGCTGGAGAGTTCATGATCGAATGCTTCGTATGAATTAACATAGTTATGTTATGGTAAATGATTTATTATGGCATTGTTGTTTCTCTGGTTCCCCGCGTTTGGAAGTAAGAAGATCTTGTTTTCAGATGCCTACTCTCATTGTATGTTAGAAGCTTGATGCTTATAGCAGGCCTTCACACTTTTCTTATGAAGTCTTCCCCTTACTCACCCTTATTTACAACTTACTGTTTGAATTTTATCAAGACCTCACTCATTCGTGCATGCCCGACCCAGCTTCTGAGTTGAGACGATACTGTTATGAGTTTTCTTCCATTTGATCACCTTTTATAAAACCAATCGTGACATTAAACTGATGGGCGTCAGGCTCTTCTCCTGCAAGCAATCTAGGAGTGACTTCCAGCTCCAACATTTTTGGCGCCGTTGTCGGGGACGATGTTGAATATTTTCCCCAGATTTGAACGATAAAGATCAACTGATTCTGAAGGTGCATCAGATATCAGAACTTGAATATTTCTACTGTGCACTTGGCGACTCCATTGTGATGACTCCACTGGGGAGAACCTGCTCTATCAACTGTGGCTTCGAGAGGCAGACATACGCGGTCTCATCCACACCTGCCTCTAGCGACATCTGAAGCTGACTCAGAAGAAACGCACAAAAAGGGAAAGAGATCTGTAAAAAAAGTTTCCATCGCCGAAACAGGTATTTCCCCATATCCTTCTGTAAATACTCCACTTTCTTCCTCTCAGCTTCCTAGTCACTCTCCCTCTGAGGTTTCTCGTTTTCTGAATTTTGGGAGTGTTCCTGCTGAGTTTTCTCCTCCTGGTCTAGTGTCAGAGGGAGAGATCCTTGTCACTCCCCTTTCCATGGAAGTTGTGCCTTCACACCAACATTTCTCAGAAGGTTTCACTACCCGTCTATTTATTACTACTGTTGCACAGAGAGAAGAAGTTGCACATTCTGGCCCATTATACTTCTCTCTATTTTCCCCCTCGTCTCCTGTGAGAACCTTTTTCCCGACATCTCCTGGTCACACTCCCTCTCCTCCTAGCTCTCCTCCACCTAATATCCCTATGGCTAGTGCTAATCCCCCTTCCACCAGAATGGATTCCATAGTCACTGCTAGATATGCTCCTTTAATCCTACCTCATCCTATGAATCCTCTCCCCGCTGGAGACTACTTGAAGGACATGCCCAAGTTCACCGGGGAAGGAGACATAACTGCAGAAGAGCACCTGGCTGATTTCTACAGTTATGCAGACAATTTGAACATTGAAAATGAAGATGTCTGGATGAGAGTCTTTTTTCAGATCTTGGATGGTGAAGTTAGAAAATGGTTTAGGGGATTGGCCCCTGGATCTATCACTGGAATCGAAGCTCTGGATACTATTTTCCTGAGGCAGTGGGGAGATAGAAAAGATTACATATATTACATGGCTGAGTTTGGATCTCTAAAGAAGCAGGAAGGACAGTCGGTCTCTGACTTCTCCAAAAGATTCAATAAGATGTATAACAAGATTCCTGCAGAGGTAAAGCCCTCTGAAGCATCTGCTCAGATTTCCTATGCTGGTGCATTTGACCCTGATTTCTGCCTTTTATTAAGAGAAATAAGAGCCACCTCTTTACCTCAGATGCAATATGAAGCTATAGAAGTGGAATCCAACATACTAGCAGCTGAAAGACTGAGGAACCAGCCCGACGTAGACAGAAGAAAGGGAAAATCAGAAACCTCAACTTTCGGACCATCACTGCCCCACCCTCAAGCGAATGAGATGACTCAGGTGGTGAACTTTCTAAAAGAGGAGATGGAGAGATTAAAGGTGGAAAGGAAACAAATGAACAAGGGCCCTCAAACCACCAAGAACAGAGGAGGTTTTAGAAAGCCCAATAATTTCGCTCCTCTGACTATGCATAGAGAGAAGGAGAGAGACAGAGACAACCAAAGAATTCAGGCTCCCTTCCAGAACAATTTTGTGGCCGACGAACAAGAAAGAGAAGCAGACAAGCCTAAACCTAAAATCCACTCTGTAGAAGTCACTCCTCCTTTCCCTCATTTGACTCAATCAGCATACGAGGAGTCTCTCATAAACAACCAGCTAAATGAATTGAGCAAGGGAGACAAAGCTAGTGGTGACCGAGGCAGGTATAACCTGAGATCCAACAAAAGGGTAGCAACATATGATGTTCCAGAGCCGTCTACTAGAGCAGAGAAGCATGCTAATGAGGTAGCAGACAGTCACAGAGGTAAGCAGGCCCAAATTTTTTCTCCCATTGTCCAAAATCATGTTCCTGAAATTAGAGAAATTCCAAAGCCTACATCTTCTTTCAATTTCAAACATGAGATTCAAAGGATCAGAATTCATGTGCCACTCAATGAATTAATTAAACATGGGGAATTCAAAAAATGCTTCTCTGAGATCTTGAAGTCTAAAGCCTCATACCCTCTCATAGACTCCATAAACCTCCAAGATGAAAGGCCTACAGTTGTCCTAGGTCCCATGGTAGAAGACATAGATGATTCATCCCCTCCCTTCTACACATCCCTAAATATACATGACAAAGTGTTGTATAATTGCCTTATGGATTTAGTGGCCTCCCACAACCTCATGCCCAAAACTGTTATGGAAGAGTTGGGACTAGAAGTCACCCGAGCCTATCATGACCTCTATTCTTTTGACTCTAGAAGGGTGCAATGTTTGGGAGTCATTAAGGACCTGGTAGTCTCTTTGTTTCAGCTGCCCATGAAGAGTATGGTCATGGATATTGTGGTGGCCGACGTTCCCCCAAAGTTTGGCATGTTGTTGTCAAGGTCTTGGATCAAAAGACTTGGAGGGACATTACAAATGGACCTCACATATGCCACCATTCCAGTATTTGGAGGGGAACATAGGAGACTGTATAGAGAAGCCCAATTGGCCTACATAATCAGTGATGAAGCCAACCCTACCAATCATCCCATCTATGCCTTGGACACTGATTTAGTCTCCAGTTTACTACAGCTCACCCACACCCCTGAGGATCCTTTACAGATCAGAAAGCAGCCCATTCTTAATCAGGAGACACCCCCTCCAACCACCTATGTTTGGAAGATGTTCTTTGATGGAGCTTCCTCCAGTATGGGTGCAGGTGCCGGGGTAGTATTCATATCCCCCTCTCAAGAGACCATATCTCTGTCATACAAGATGGAATTTGAAGTCACCAACAATGTGGCAGAGTATGAAGCTTTGGTTCTAGGATTAAGGTCTGTGCAATAGATGGAAATAAGGGAGATAGATTTGTTTGGGGATGCGGAACTGATTGTCCAACAGGTCAAAAATATTTATCAAGCTAAGAATCCTTGGCTCAAGAATTATAGGAACGAGGTATGGGACATGGTTGATAATTTCTTCCTGGATTTTAACATTTCCCACATTCCAAGGGGAGAAAATATCCCAGCCGACTTTTTAGCTTTCACAGCTAGTGTGCTCGAAGTTTCTACGTCGCTCCCTATCGGATCTGATGTCGAAATAAAGTATAGGCCCTCTGTACCAGACAATGTCAAGCATTGGAAGGTATTCGAGGATGATCAAGAGATCGAAAATTTTCTTCAATCCATTGATAACTTTTCTGCATTGCACATAGACGAGGATCCCAACATTGAAGGAAAACTTGACTATTACCCTAGGGAGTTTTCGAATAAAATTGTTGATCACCAGATCATTCAACTACCAAGCAACCACATTCCGAAAGGACTAATCCCATTAGAAAGGTTGTTTGATGGGAATGATGTGGCAGTGAAGGGTAGAGTTTCAGGTGATGATGTTGAAACAACTGAATGCAACATAGGCACACCTGAGGAGCCTAAATTGGTCAAGCTGTCAAGGAGTTTGACTGAGGAGCAGAAGGCCGAATATATTGAGTTGCTAAGGGAGTTTTTTGATGTGTTTGCATGGACCTACGAAGACCTCAATACATATGAAACATCATTCATTGAGCACAAGATCCCACTAAATAAAGAGGCTAAGCCATTCAAGCAGAAGCTGAGACAGATAAATCCCATGCTGCTACTTGTCATGGAGAAGGAAGTGAAGAAGTTGTTGGATGCCCAGATCATTGTTCCCTTGAGATATTCTGAATGGGTAGCCAATTTGGTCCTGGTAAGAAAGAAAAGTGGGGAAATCAGACTCTGCGTTGATTTCAGGAACCTGAATAGAAGTTCCAGAAAGGACAATTATCCCCTTCCCAACATGGAACATATATTACAAAGAGTCACTGGTGCATCCAGGATGTCCATGGTTGATGGTTTCTCTGGATATAATCAGATATCAGTCATGCATGAGGACCGAGAAAAAACAACATTCACCACTCCTTGGGGCACATTCATGTATGCCAAGATGCCTTTTGGACTGATGAATGCAGGGGCCACATTTCAGCGAGCCATGGACATAGCCTTCATCGGGGAAACAGATAAGTTTGTGGTGATTTACCTGGATGACATAACAGTTTTTTCCAAGACTGATAAAGAGCACCGCTACCACTTGAAGAAGGTTTTCCAGAAGTGTCAGAGGTATGGCCTATCTCTAAACCCCAAGAAATCATTGTTCGCTATGAAAGAGGGAAAACTGTTAGGTCATATAGTATGAGTAGAGGGAGTAAGGATTGATCCTGACAGGGTAGAAGCAATTCAGGCCCTGTCCCTTCCCAGATCTAAGAAAGAGGTTCAGGCATTTTTGGGAAGGATTAATTTTCTGAGGAGATTTGTTTCAAATTTTGTTGAGTTGGTGAAACACATCACTGCCATTCTCAAGAAGGGGAGTGACGTAAGATGGAACTCTGCACCCAGGGAATATTTCGATCAAATAAAGAAGGCATTGATTGAGGCACCTGTGCTAATCAGTCCCGATTATTTCAAAGATTTTTTGATATTTTCTTTTGCTTCTTTTGATATAGTAGCAGTAGTCTTACTGCAGAAAAATGATCAAGGACAAGAGCATCCTATTGCCTTCTTTAGCAAGGAACTGAGAGATGCAGAACTCCGATACGAGATCATGGAGAAGCAAGCCTATGCCCTGGTAAAATCCCTCAAGGCTTTCAGAGTCTATGTCTTTCATTCAAAAATCATTGCATATGTCCCTTCAACCTCTATGAAGGACATTCTTATACAACCTGACATAGACAGGAGGAGAGGTAAATGGATCGCTAAGATCCTAGAATTTGATCTGAAGATCAAGCCCACCAAACTGATAAAGGGGCAGGGTTTAGCCAAGTTGCTGGCCGAATCCAATTGCAGAGTCTTGGGAATCAATTGCATCAATGAGCAAGTTGAGTCATCCAACAGGAGTTCCCAGAGAGCTTTGCCACTAGCAACGTGCGCCTGGTACAAGGATATCTTGTACTTTCTACAAGAATTGATGCCTCCTGATGGGATGGAAAAAAGTAGGGCAAGATCTTTAAAGCTCAAAGCTGTCAGGTATTGCCTCATTGGCCAAACCTTATATTGGAAGGACCCTCTGGGGTATTACTAAGGTGTATGGACCCACAGCAGGCACATAAGGTTATGATTGATTTCCATAGCGGTCTCTGTGGAGGCCATCATTTTTGGAAGACCATAGCGCACAAGATCCTGTGAGTCGGGTATTATTGGCCCACCTTATTTCCTGATGTCTGCAAGGGAATCAGAGCTTGCATCAAATTCCAGAAATTCTAAGGAAAGCAGTAGCTCAAATCCCTGCCATTAAAACTTGTGGTAGTCTCTGCACCCTTTCAGCAGTGGGGATTGGACTTCATCGGGGAAATTCATCCTCCCTCAAGTGGCCAGCACAGATGGATTCTGACTGCAACCAACTACTTCACCAAATGGATAGAATCTATCCCTACCAGGAGCACTTCTCACAAAGTAATTATCAGCTTCCTAGAGGACATCATAACGAGGTTTGGTTGCCCTAGTAGAATCATCATTGATAATGCCTCTCCCTTTCGGTCTGAGCCTCTGGTCGAATTCTGTGAATAGTTCGAAATTTCACTGATTCATTCTACTCCCTACTATCCTCAAGGGAACAGAATGGCAGAGTATTCCAATAAAAGCCTAATCAAGCTTATCAAGAAGCTATTGGAGGACAATAAGAGGGCCTAGGACTCCAAGCTCAAATTTTCTCTTTGGGCTGATCGAGTGACAACAAAGAGATCTCTGGGCATCTCACCTTTCCAACTTGTTTACGGAATAGAGGCGGTTTTCCCTACTTAGCTCACCCTATCTGTGGCCAAATTCCTCCAGGACCTTGAGGGAGAACCTAACCATGTGCTCAGAAGGATTCATCAGATGATGGAAGTGAAGCAGATCAGAGAACAGGTCAGGGACAGAGCCTACAAACATCAGCAGAAGATCAAGAAGTCTTTTGACAGGAAAAGAAAAAAGAAATAATTCGAGCAGGGTGACTCGGTACTCAAGTGGGATGCACCCAGGCAGGACAAGGGAAAACATAGTAAATTTGATGCCCTCTGGTTTGGGCCTTTCAAGATCCTTGAAGTATTTTCAAACAACACTTACAGTTTGCAGGATCTGGAGGGCAAAGAAGTTTTTAGCAGCCCAGTAAATGGGCATTTCTTGAAGAAATGTTTTTTGTGAGCCGCAGTCGGCTCTTTTGTTTTGTTTTGTAAATATTGTTTCTATTTTTGTTTTTCAGACTAATAAATGACTCCATAGCCCAACAACAAAGGCACTGGATTTGCAAAAAAGTTCTTAGAGCATCACAGGGATGACTCTATCCCCCATGGAGCCAAATGTTAGCAATATTTCCTGTAAAGGGGTTAGAATGTAAAAGAATGGGTTAAAACCCACTTTTCCTAAGTTTTGAATGTAAATGTACCCGTGGTAAGCAGTGAACGGATATGGACGACGTGCATCCACGCGCCCAAATCAACGGCACACAGGCAATTCC
>JZKD02S1977595.1:1166075-1180571 GCA_000966675.3 Picea glauca | reverse complement strand
TCCATTTTTCGTATTCTATAGGTTCTTCATAGCTAAGAAATAATAGTTTCTTGGCATCACTAGCCTCCTACATATCATATTTTTCCCAAGTTAAACCCATAGGTAACCCTAAAATCTTGTTGGTGTTAGCCTCATCAATATGTAACTAAAATCCTTTGATATATGTGACATACTATTGTCGCTTCCTATTCTGTAAATTGAGGGAAAAATCCAAGGCTATTTCATCATCATATCCTTTGAGATCATCATAGTAAACCAACCATGGATGATTTTAGGGGATAAATTTCTCTCGTGGGCTAATTTTCCATGGTTTTTCCCAAAAAATGATTCGCTATTATAAAAATGATTCGCCCAAATTCTATAGGATAAATTATTTTACCTCAAAAATCACCAAAATTTTATACAAATTATATAAAATCCTTATAAATTTGAATATTTTTACAAAAATATCGCCAAACATTTATAGTTGGTATATGAAGGATTAGTAAGATTCGCCAAGGTCTCTACATTTTAAACTAAATTTCCATCCTTAAAATCATCCCTGAAACCAACTAGTTAGAATCTTGCAAGATTTATACTACCTCTAGATTTTTGTAAACTTTATAGGGGTTTGTTGGCTCTCTTATGTTAAAATCAGCTCTTGTTTTCATATTTGAAGATCAAAACAATTATGCAAAGTTTGTTGTAGGTGTTCTTAAAACACTAAAAAGGTCTCAAAATTTCCTTTGTGTGACAGAGGAAGAAAACTAAAATTATAAAGGTGAGCTACAAAAAATAAATCATAGAGAGCTAAAGGATGGATAACTAAGGGTTTTTTTATTTTTAAGGAAATTTCCCTAAGTCTACAGGCTCACTGCTAAAATGGGGTCATAGTTATTTCTATCCAATGAGTTTATTCACCAACCTTTCCTATAGACTTATAACTTCTAATATTTGAGGATTGAATTGTTGACATCCACTTTCTCTAAGTTTGGAAGGTTGGACCTTGTAGTTGTTTCTTAAACCCAAATTTTGTAGCTTCTCTTAAACGATCAATGCTCTCAAAAGATCGTTAAATGTGTAAATGAGTTGGTGGTTGATAATTTGTATTAATGAGAGATCATGGATTCATTGAATGATTCTTGGAATTTATTGAATGATTCTTGGAGGTGGCGCCTTTAAAAAACGTTTAGTTTAAAGTTAGTGAAGATATGACATCTTCATAATTACCACCTTTTTTGCTCATCTCACCATTTTTTCTTATGTTGATTGTCATTATCTATGGATTTAAAATTTATTTATATTGGATTATTTTAATCATACTAAAGTGACCACCCCCTTATCACAATGTGTAAAGGTGACCTCCTCCCTCACATGAGAGTGTGAGGCCCACCTTGATGAAGGGTAGTGTAACATTGTTTTTTACCATGCATTTGTATGATTGTTTTTGCAATTAAACTGTAAGTAAAAAGAGTATTGGTATTAGAGAGTGTGTACCTAGTTTTAATTTCTTGAGTCATGATGCTAGAGTATTGAATTTGAGCAGTCCTTGTATAAGAGAATTCCTTTGATTTTGCATGCATGTGTTTGATTCATATTTTGTTGTAGATTTTCCTGTAGTCTATAGGGGTATCTGTAGGTTTGTTTATGTGTAATAGAGAGATTTTTTTCTTGTTATTTATTGATGAAAATTATATGGCATAGTAGGATTTGATGTTGTGGATGGTTTCTTTCATTTGCATTATTGAAATTTTGGAATTAGGAGTGATTCATTTATTTGTTGTAGCCTTTCTTGTAGTTTGCAGAGGTATGTAGCTCTATTTATGTGTAATAGAGATATGGTTTCCTTGTTATTTATTGATGAAAATGATATGGAATATTAGAATTATATTTTGTATACTTGTTATTTTACTTTCTTTTTTTTTGGAATCTGGAAGTGATTTTGTAACTTGTTGTAGCTTTTCTAGTAGTGATCCTTGCCAACAACTATGCTTTTTATTGATTATGTAGTGGAATTTGAATGTTGTTTGTAATTTTTTATGATTGATTTTATAAATATGATCCAAAAAGGATCCATAGAAGACTATTGACAACTCAGAATTTGCAAAAGCAACTCAAGAAGCTTAGAATGGCCTCAAAAGACAGAGAAAGGGAAAAAATTAAAAGTCCTCAAAACTCAGTGAAATTGGAATCATCGTGAAGAGTATGTCATAATATTTCCAACAACGTAAATAGCTCGTCAAACGGAGTTAAGGATCGAAAGATATTTGCGGTCAAAATTTTGGTCAACCTATCCCAATCAGTAGGATGAGTCAGCATTTGTACTACTGACGTCAGCCGTAGTATGGATGATGTAAGCATCCATATAGTGTATGTGGCACACGCATAAGGTGACATGTGTCATGTTGACATCATCATGGTGACATGGAAACACTAGAGGATTCCACGTGTCACTCATTTTTGGCATTTTTGGGTCAATCCATGGACCAATGAAAAATCATCAGGTGGTAGTCCATATATCCACATGGCAGATCGTAAGGTGATGTGGCATGTTGATGTAGCAGGTTATGTGGCAGGTGACTTTACAAGTAGTTGAAGTGGACCAATGGTTGGTTTCCATGTGGCTCAGTCATGGGATGCCACATGGTAGTGGGAAAATGCCTAATGAGGGCCCGAAAACCGAATTTAAAAAATATAAAAAAGACGGGCCCGCAAAATCTAGCGGCCAAACTACGAGTTCTGACGGATCCAAACAATGCTCCAAACTTGGAAAGGTTTCATTCCACATATATATACATTGTTATAACTATAACTCAAAAGGGGAGGCCCACGGGCTCGACCCCGAGACCTCCCCCTATATAATGCCTTAACAATAGCATTTTCCACCATCGAGCCAACAGACTACGTTGTATAGTTGTTGACGGGCGAAATTGAACGCTTGCCAATTGGAAGAGTGGATCCGGTCCGGGGTTGTCTAAATAACCCAAGCCATTTGGGATAACCCACCCTAACGGGTTTAGAAGCTTCGTTAGCTGATCTAAGTCCTAAGGAAACAAAGGAAAACTACTCTAAATTAACTAATCTAAAAAAAATAAAATAAAAACAAACTAATAAACAAATCTAAACTATTATATATACAATCTACTATCTAATACTATAATAACTCTATGAATTTAAACATCTAACTACTAACAGATATAAATCTTATTCACAAATGTATAATATTTAAAAATTATAGATTTAAATGAAAACCTGCAAAACTCATTGGTAATCTGTCCTAAGACAGCGAAACTATTTGTTTTTTGATCTTTTATAATTTTATGAAAAAGAAATAAACTGAAAAAATATCTAAGCTAAGCAATTAAAACAATAATTCTGACTATGTATCTAAACTAATATATTTATCTAAACTACTTATATTATACTAACTAATTAACTATTAAATACTGAATAACAAATTGACCTGAAGAAACGCTTCAGGTTTGTCCTATATGCAATGATTGTCTTAGTTGATCGGAGGGAGGAAACCTGCACCGGATTATCAACGAGCTTCTCGTAAACTAGAAGCGGTTGTGCTCTTCAAATAGAATTACAGGACAAACAAGACATAAAAATTTACAGCAATCTTATGATTTATAAATCTTCACTGTTAGATAAATCTGTATGCAAAGATCTATACAAAATGATTCAATTAACGAAGAAGAGAAATCTGTGATTCATTAACGGAAACAAAGTGATTGTTGTACTTTTAAAAATAATGAAAGAGATCAGATATGGATAACACATTAATCAAATCATATCATATTGCAATAGATTATGATAGCTAAAGTAGTCTATAATCAACTGCAAAGTGATGTGCATAGAACTTGAAACAAAAGTTTGATATATTGAAAGAGAAAGTTGTTACAAGACATCAACTTTCATCTTAGTTTGTATCATAAATCCAAAGTCTGGTTCCCCCACAAGTGAAGATGATCCTTTTTACAAAAAATAATAAGTATTTAAAGACTTCCCACAGGGTAAAACATTCATGTGGGAATTATCAAAACAGTTTACACAAATCAGGGAAAATAT
The DNA here is from genome assembly GCA_000966675.3 of Picea glauca. Taxonomy (NCBI): domain Eukaryota; kingdom Viridiplantae; phylum Streptophyta; class Pinopsida; order Pinales; family Pinaceae; genus Picea; species Picea glauca. The sequence continues at coordinate 1,176,518 of JZKD02S1977595.1, read as the reverse complement.
CCCAAGTTTATTACTCAAGCTAACAACCTAAGACAAAACCAAATCCAAAGTATCTCCTAAACTGCCACATTATTCCCAATAGATCATTGTAAATTCAAATACACCTGAAAGAGGACAAAAATAGACAATATTAGAGGATATTTTATTAATAAAATGAATAAAAATCTAATTTTAAAGACTAGCTACAGAATCTTACGATTCTGTAGCTGGTCTAAATTGAACACAGAATCATTTCAAAATCAATTCAAATCTTAAAATATATTCAAACTATTGAAAAATATTTGATTTCTAAAGGCATCATTCAAATCGACACTTGTATGCAAATTGAACAAACTAAATCATATTCCACCAAATGATAACAGAGATGGATACGCTCTGTTTAATTCGTTATCACCAATTCGGGTCAATAGAATCTCTTATATAATTCGACAGCAATGAAATTATTTTCAAATCCAAAATGAAATCAACATCAACAGTTTATGTTTCTTTCAGCCATCAACGAAATCGTTTTAGAATCCAAACGAAATCAAGAGGATCATTTTTCAAATTGATAGCACTATATTAAACATATACAAATGACCCATGCTATTTTCAAACCAAATTAAAACTTGTATGTAAATTGTCACAAGTGAAATCGTAACAGGATATGTGGGATTTTTCAAACGTTTGTTATTGTTGATTGGGGCTGACAAAATCAATTGACAGTCAAAAAAATCATCACTTGAATCAATTTCAAAACGAACTATTAGCCGAGTTTTTTGATACGAATTCGACAGAGACAAAAATATGTCGATCTGACCGTAACAAAATCGTTTTTGAAAATCAAAACCAATAGAGCAGCATCAAATCTATTTACGACACCAATCCAACTCATACAAGCAATCGTGCTAACTCAAGACATGCAACAATCAAATCAAAACGAATCGAAACAGTTTGGGTCAGATACTATCGTTATGAATCAACACAAATCCATGATTATAGCAAGTAGATATTTTGCATAGGTCAAAGATAATTAAAATCTAAACGAGAATAATGATTCAATGCAGAACATAGTCGTTTTGATAAATCACAATCAACAACGTCATTTTGAGTTTATTAGGAGCAAGAGAAACTAATTAAAATCAAACCAAATCGACTATCAAAAAAAATTTATTCACAAACAAACCAGACCGAATCAAAACCAATGAATTGTTTATACTAAACTGGGCATGACAAAATCGCATAACCAAATCATATGTACATTTAATTTTAGTAAAATGAACCTACTATACAGGAACAAAATCAATTCAAATGTATTTAAACGAACAGAGCCAATTTGAAAGAAAAACCCAATATGTTACAATAATTCAAGCAAACTTACGAAACAAAAATCATATTGAAATTCATACCTGGACAATCAGAAAACAACTTCGATTATGATAGTTTGGAATTGATGAAGGCTGTAGCCGATTTGACATTCCTAAATATGATCGAACCAGTGGTTTTCTACTTCTTGTCATTAGCTTGAAGCCTGTCCCTTTCTCTTGTCAACACTGTAACTTCATTCTCTAAAGATTTGATCTTCAATTGTAATAAGGGATTGTCGGCATAGTAGCGCTCAAGCCACATATTACATTGGGTGCATGATGTTTGCTCAGGCTTTGAAACTGCGGGCGAGGGTTGGTTTAAATAACCGAGGGTTTCATTATGTAACTTGATCCCTGGGTAGCTAGGATTGTTCTTTAGGCAAGGGGGAAAATTAGATACATAGTCATAGGGTTGCTCGGAGCATAGACCATGGGAATAAGGGTACTCTCCAGCTAGGAAGCGCTCGATATCTGAGTCTGAGTCTTTGCCTAGAAATATGGGATTTTGTTCAATGCTTGGCTTAGGTTTATTCCGGGCAAGTCTCGATATCAATTGAGCATTCTTTTTACCTTTTCTATCGACAGTAGGATTACCCTTGACCTTCTTACTCACAGGATTCTTTACAACCTCAACCTTCTCTGTTATGATGTTGGGTAGGTCGATGTCAGGAGAAACCGAGGGCTTGGCTAGGGGTAGAAGGACATGAAAAGGCACGGGTGGCCCAACCATAGTCTCACTGACCACAGACTTATCGATTTGGACAGACTCTGAATCAACAAAGTCATTTTGAGATAGAAAAGCTTGCCAATTATCGCCGTGAAGGTTTAGATGGTGAACGACGATGAGTCTAATCAAGCCATGGTGGAACAAGCTGCTATCGAATTTCTCTCTTTTAAACCTCTTTGACATCTTTTACAGACTACGTGAGAAGTAATGTGGAATATTCAATGGATAGCCCATGAAATTCATTAACAGTCGAAGGTGATAAAGAAAAACCAATCCATACCGACCTTCACAGGTCACAAATTGTTTAACCATTATCAATAGATCATGCCACCTGGGTTTAAGTGTGGAAATAGGCATACCTTTGTCACAAGATGTAACCTTTCATGATATGAATAGCAAAGGCCATGGCACCTCATCGACTTTGGAGTTCTTAAACCATCACTGGCCTGTGACTGCTAGTCCTGTGGCAGAGCTTATGAATTCTTCATTGAGTTCAATTTGAATGTCACCTACTTTATCCCTACACCCATCAAAGGTAAGGGAAAATTGTTGTGCGAATGTGAGGTTGAAGCCCTCGAACCTCTATATAAACACGATCCAACCACTATCCTCTAAATCTTTATGGGCATCATCAAACAGTAACAGAGCTTGACTACCGTTCGGCTCTATTCGCACCACCGGGGCCATAGACAGGAGAACACGGTGAGCAGGGTGCAGGGGTTAGGGTTTGAACATAGCATACGCAAGGGCAGAATGCTCACAGGCTTACCCGAAACTAGCAGAGGTGAAATAGGGATAGGGGAGAAAACATTAATGACATATCGTGCGAAGGTGGTGGAGCTATTTCAGGCCATGCAGAATAGTGATTACCCACAGTACAACCACCGACGCGTTTATCTATTCAAATCATAATGCATATGTGTTAAAAATTATGCCATTTCAATCAACCAATGGATATATGGTATGTGGACCAAACGTTTACGCGAGCAAAGTTTTACCATAGTTTTAAAACCAAAGCAATAAATTGAAATCATACCAAGGGTTTGACCATATGAACTATGTGTTGTATAAAACGATTTATACCAAGGGCTTTGCCACAACACAAATGTGTTTTTGTGAAATCAATGTGCCAAGGGAATCGATCAAAGAGCATATAAATCCAAATCACCAATGCATCATAAACTTGATCAAAATAATATCACCATAGTCTTGTAAAACGAAGTCTCATTAACAAATAAGAATGTCAAAATAATAATGATCTTGGCATCTTGTCAATTGTGTAACGATAAACAAATTTGAAAACATGATGAGCATATAAACAAGAGCGATCATAACAATCCAGTAATGATTTTAATGTGACTTTGCAAACCAAGTTTTCAGGATTTTAGTCGTAAAAACAAGAACAAAGGTAAGTGTGTAAATGCATATAAAACAATAGTGTCGTTTTATTGAAGAGATTGCGACAAAATCAAAGTTTGAAAAACAATGGTGTAGGCAGCTTATAAGGACAGTATGAAAATGTGAATTGGCTTCCAACAATGGCGACACACTGGTAGAAGCGGTTATCTCTGTCACAAGAAGAAATTCAAATTAGGATAATGAGAAAAATTCTAACTCAAAACAATGACCAGAAAATCGTGTAAACATCATCATTAACCAAATATTCCAGCAGTGTTTAAAGGATGAAAAATGATAGCAGTCTCAAGACAAGTGAGTCACGATATTAAATATAAAATCCCCAATACTGTTGACAGAGCCACTGTTTCTAGCAGGTGTCCATAGCCTCGACAGGGTTTCCATTTAACCCACTCTGACATCTATATCCTGCCAAGAAGTTCCGGATCAGAATAAAGGACATGTTAAAGTTAAGAGGTCTCTATTTTGCAAATTTTCATATACCTGACATTGCTTCGCTGCCAGCAGGCCTGTTCAGTACCCCGACGAAGTTGTCTTGGTGTCATGCATGCATTTACCCGTTGCCAGCAGACCTGTTCAGCATCCCGGTGGTTTTACAAACACTTCCCACAACTCTTTTATTGATTTATTTTATTTTTCAAAGATATATAGTTGAGCAGGGTGATGCTGAAAATTATGATATTTTAACATATTTTTTCAAACCTCAGCAGCATTTTTTAGAACTGTCCTTTATTAAAATCCAGAGATGTTTCATTTACAAAAACAACTTTCTAAGGCAGGGAGACATCTTCTGAGTCATTCCCTTAAGGAATAGGGACAACGTAAAAAGATAATAGATGATCATGACAGGCTTTACTCAGAGATCGAAATCAATTAACTTCTTTCAAACAACAAACTTTTGCCAACACAGATGTAAATTTCAGAAGTATATAGTTGATGTTTATACAATTTTTCAGTAGTCATTTCAGCGAAGGAATTTTCTGTTTCCTTAGTCTGAATAGTTCAGCATGTAGGTATGTGTATTTCAAAAACATAAACTAATAAACTCAAAGGAGAAATAAAAAAAAAAAAACAACAAAACAAAACAAAACAAAAGCCAAATATGTACATAATATACAAGGAGTTTTCGTCAAGCAAAGTATCTTTTCAGGGCTTGGCCATTGACCGTATAGGTGTCAGGATGCCCTTCTAGATTCTACAATCAGAAAGAGCTGGGACCCAACTTCTTAGCAACTAAAAACGATCCAAACCATAAGTTTTGAAATTTTGTGTGCTCTCCCTTTCCCTCATGAGGTTTGTCCCATTTTAAAACGAGATCACCTACTTCGAAATTCCTATCAGAAGCAGAGTTAGAATCAAACCAACTTTTGACTACTAGTTGATGCTGATCTAACTTACGTTTATCCTGGGCTCTTACCTCTTCTAGCTTCATCAAAGCGTTGATTCATTTTTCTAAAGGGGGACAGTCTTCTTCTAGAATTTTCTGCGATAGATGAAGTGAAGGAAGAAGAATGTGTGGTGGCAGAATTGCTTCTCTTCCATAAACAAGAAAAAAGGGGGAGTTACCTACAACATCTTTAGGTGTTACCCTACCATCCCACAATGCGTTTAACAGTGCATTGTGCCAGTTTATGTGATTTTCAGCCACCGTTCTCTTGATGATTTTTATCAAATTCTTATTTGTTGATTCTGCCACTCCATTGCCCTGGGGGTAATAGATAGCAGAATACTTCAATTTAATTCCTTTTTCCAAAGAGAACTCACTCATCTCAAGAGATGAAAAATAAGAAGCGTTTTCGAATACTAAACAATCAGGGATACCAAAACGAGTAATAATGTTCGAATTTAGAAAGGCAATTACCTGACTGGTGTTGGTAGTTCTTAACGCGGCTGCTTCAGACCATCGGGTAAAGTAATCTATGGTTGTTATGATAAATTTATGTTGTTTCAAGTATGGGGGGTTGATTGGACCTATGATATCAAGGCCCCACTACTGAAAAGGAGAGTCTACTGAAACAGGATGTAAAGGAAAGGCTAGTTTCTGTAACTTCCGTGATGCTTTTTGACAAGTATTACACTTATGACACAAGGCATGGGAATCTATAAAAAGCGTGGTCTAGTAATAACCATCTCTTAAAACCTTATGGGAAGTGGTGTCACCACCAAAATGACCACCAGATTCTCCTGCGTGCAACTCTAGTAAGACTTTTTCTGCTTCGTCTTTCTCAAGACAGCGTATCAGTATGCCATCAAAAATTTGACGAAACAGGATACCATTAACCAAATGAAAGGAGGCATAATTTAATCTCAACGCTCTTCTTTTAGTGGGATCCAAGTGACGGGGGGCTGACCCATGTTCAAGACAGAATTTTATATTGCCATACCATGGACTGACATAGTTTTGTGCGCAACAGATTGCATTTTGATCGTGTTGTCCTAGGTTTGACGTATCACTTTCTTCTTGTTGTCCTGCTACTGAATCAGAAACTAACTTGCACAACCCTTGGCCTCTCACTATCTATGCTGGGGTAATTTCTATGTCGTACTCTTGCAAGGAGGTAACCCAGTTAGCCCTCTTTTCACCTAGTTCCTTCTGCACTAACAGGTTCCTGACAGCCGGATACGGGACAATGATCTTCGTCCTAGATTTCAAAAGGTAAGACCAGAAGTTATTGAATTCTTTGAAAACAACATAGGATTGTTGATATACCGCTGGGTAATTAAGTTCAGCGCCTTTGAAAGCAGAGCTCATAAAGCAAATGGGTACTTCATTGTTTTCGACGTTCTTTTGAGTTAGGACGGTGGTGTAGGAATGGTCAGAAGCAAAAGTGTAGAGTGTAAAGTCTTGGTAAAAGTCGGGGCTCATGAGATAAGGAGCGTCTATTATGGCCTTCTTTATTGCATTAAAATCTTGATTTTCTAGGGGTCCCCACTGATATTGGGTGTCTTTCTTAATTAAATTCTGTAAAGGTCTGACCATTTCGGAGAAACTAGGGACGAATCTCCTTACGAAGTTAATCTGGCCTAAGAAAGACTGCATAGATTTTTTGGATGTAGGAGGGGGAAGTTTCACGATGACTTGAGTCCTTTCGAGGTCGATAATCATCCCTTTGCTTGACACAATAAATCCTAAGAGTTTACCCTGTTCTACTGCAAAGATGAACTTTTTAGGTTTCAAGGAAATGTCGTATTTACGACATTGTTGTAGAACAACTCATAAATGAGCTAGATGATCGGTTTTATTTTTAGAGAATACGATAACATCATCTAAGTAAACTATGATGGACTGATTGATTAGGCCTCAGAAAGCAATGTACATTGCTCTCTGGAAAGTGGCACTAGCATTAATCAATCTAAAGGGCATTTTTCGATAAGCATAGGTGCCCCATGGAGTGCGAAAGTTAGTTTTAAGTTGGTTTGGAGGAGACATCAGGACATGGTTGTACCCCGAGAAACCATCCAGTAAGGATAGCCTCTCAGAACTAGATACCTATTGAAGGATCTGTTCCATGGGTGGGACAAGATAATTGTCTTTATCAGACGCTCTATTAAGGTTTATGAAATCGACGCATAGTCGGATTTCCCCACTTTTCTTATGAACAGGGACAAGGTTAGAAACCCATTGAGTGTGCCTAACTAGAAAAATTATCTTAGCATTTAGGATTTTATTCAATTCTTTTTGGACGGTCGGTTCGAGCTCAGGGTGCGTTTTCCTCAATTTTTGTTGAAAGGGTGAGGTTTGGGGTTTCATAGGAATGACATGTTGTATGATGTTAGGGTCGAAAGTTTTAAGGTCATCATACGTCCACGCAAATACATCTTTAAATTCTTTAAACAATTTAATAAATGTAGCTTTTTCTTGTTCAGAACATCCTACCCCTAGATTAATGCACTGCGGATTTTCATTAGTTCCTAAGTTTACTTTTTCATATGATAATGAGGAACTATTGGTTTTACAATTGACCGAATTTTTAAATTTATCTTGAAGATCATAAAACTTCTCTAATCTAACTACAGATTTAGGGATCAAATTTACCATGTCCAATGAAGATTCAGGAGTTCTCGGATCTGGTATTACCGTGAAATCGCGCAAATTGTCGTCGTGAGTTCATTCGTCTATTACCGCACCTTGAAAAGTTTCTTCCATGTGCAAAAAGATAATAATTTGTTGATCATCATCGAAGATTCTCCAGTTCGTGATGTTGTCGGGCACTGATGGTTTGAACAATAGTTCAACGAAGAATGCATCCGGGGACAAGCCTTCTGTAGTTTAGAAGCTATGTTAGATAATAGATCTACTTCAGAGTTATTCAATCTAGGAATATAATTTATATTGAAAGAAGAAAATTTATTCATTAAATTCCATACCTCAGATTGGTATCTTTTAAGCTGTGGAGAAAGACAGTGGATAGAATCTCTTACCTGTCTAACCACAATTTCAGAATCGCCAAAGATAGTCAATTTTTGAATGTTCATATCTAAAGATTTTCTGAGACCTTGCAGTAAAGCCTCATATTATGCAGTTTTATTAGCACATTCAAATTCTAACCTACATGCAATTAGTGTTTTGTTACCTGTCAGGTAAATAATAACGTAGCCTGCACCAGCTCCTTCTTTGGACTTTGACCCGTCAAAATAAAGAGACAAAATTTGATTTCCATAGGGTGCATGAGACCGTTGTGTATAAGTTGTTGGCTGCACATATGCCACAATCTCGGACTATTGTTCTGGGTTGGTGATAGCTGAATCCTCGGCCATGAAATTGCCGAAAAAGGTATCCATCCCTTGTACTTCGGGTGAACCAGCAAAAGGTGTAAATGGTTCGTTGGAGTCTTTCAAATCCGTGATCGTGAACTTAAGGTAGCGTTCACGATTTACCTTGATCTTGTTAGGCTTGTCATTTTCTGGAAGCCACAGGTGAGACCAATCTGTCGCAAAATATCCGTGTAGCTTCTCTAACCAGTCCCTGCTTAAAAACAGACCATACACTTCTGGAATATCCACAAAAATAATATCAATAACTTGATGAACCTTGGGGTTAGACGATAATCTTATAAGTACGTTCTTTAGTTCGCCTATGACCTTAACATTGGTTCGATCAAGTTGTATGATTTTTAAAGTGGACGGTTCAACTTTGGCGTTAATCTTCTGGCATACAGACCATGGAATCACATTGGATGACACTCCTGAGTCTACCATACAATTGTGCACGTTTCTATTAAAGATTTCGAAAGTTAAGAAAAACAGAGGTACATTTTTGTGAGTACTAAGGGTGGTAGTTTGTGGCTTTTTACTCGAAGTTTCTAAAGCTACTTTATCTACATTATTTACATTATTTACAGGAAGGCTTCCTTTGTCTTGAGGATCGGGATTGTTTTTAGTGGAAGTCTTCTGAGGAACTTTGTTCTGCACAACCTTTCTATTGCTTGAATTACCATTTTTTCCATTCTCTGAGATATTCTGTAACATTTTTTGTAGCAGAAATGGAAATTGCAATAACTCATAAACATAAACGTTAGCCCTTAACTTTTTAAGATCTTCAACTACATCATAATCTAAGTTGGGGTTTACATGGCTTTGTTTAGTCTCAGCTGGTTTAGATTTCTTTGGGGGTACAGTCGTAGTGTTCTCGAAAGAAGGTTTGTTTGTTGTCTTACTCCTAGTATTATAGGGATGGACTGTCTCGAAGTTAGCTTGAAATATGCTATCCGAGAAGTGTCCAAAAATGTTTGGAGAAGAATATTCTTCTTGCACTGTCTCTTGTTCAACTACCTCCTGAGGAATCTCAGGAGGCATCAAGTTATCCTGGGCTTCTAGAATTGTTTGAAGGGCGTATTGCAGACTTTCTAGATTAAGACCCTCAGTAGTTGGATTAGGTCGGTTGGTTGGGAAGGGCTTCTGGAAGGGGGGCTTGTAAGGCCCTTTGCTCGAGGAAGCTTCTTCGGTGGTCCTTTTCAAGTCTATAACTTGATTCGACAGTTTTTGAACGAATTTAGTTAAATTTTCTAAATCAAAGCTTTCAAGTTTTGTTTTACTTTGAGTGGGTCTAGGGAGGATTTTGATCTTCTTTTTGGAAGATGAACTAGTCTCTGTTTCGTTGCTAGTAGCGTCCTTTAGACTAAGTATGTATTTTTCAATCTGGTTGGCCTCCTCGAAGGCCTCTAACAATGTGGATTTCTTGGATCGTTTAACCCAAATAGCTATACTTTGATGCAAAGCTTTAGTATAGTATGCTATTATGAGATTCTCGGCAGGCATGGAATCCATAGGGATTCGGTTTTTAAGTGTTAATAATCTTTGATTAAAGTATTTAACTTTCTCCTTTGGGTTCATTCTTAAGTTGGAAAGCTCAATGACTAGGACTTTCGGAGGCTTACCGTCTCCGAACTTTTCCAAAAAGCATGACTCGAATTTTTCCCAAGACACGATGGTATGGGGTTGTTGGGCAAAGTACCATGTAGATGCATTGCCCTCGAAAGTATAGGGGAACAACCTACAGACTACGTCTTCATGCTCGACATTGCGGAGTCTTATGGCTAACATAAACTTTTTAATGTGATCTTCAGTGATCTGTTTTGAGTCAGGGTCAAACTTGGGGAGCCACTTCTCTGGATGTTTAGGTAAGGGTGTTACACATTATTTTCGTCATCCCTATGATCGTTAATGATGTAAACCTATATATTGCCTTTAGAGGGGTCACAGTGGCCTAAGTTCCTGAAGAGAGAAGGAAAAAGAACTTTTCCTGAGAAAAGAAGTTGCATTTTCCTATGTAAAAACCTTATAAAGAGAAATTTCCGCAGGTTGCTATATAGGTAGGGTGCGGAAATGACCAATTTCCACAGGTTTCTATATAGCCAGGGTGCGGAATTTCCGCAGGTTGCTATATAGGCAGGGTGCGGAAATGACCACTTTCCGCAGGTTGCTATATAGCTAGGGTGCGGAAATTCCAGCACG
>JZKD02S1977595.1:1116118-1143625 GCA_000966675.3 Picea glauca | reverse complement strand
GAGCTAAGCACTCTTCGACGCAAACGTCGCCATTTGAAGCATGTTTTGGCTATTTTCCCAAGTCTCCTTTAGATTTTATCTTTGGGAAAGATATTGTTGTCGATGGTCAATATGAAATTGATAGGGTAGGAAATTTCATTGAACAAATTCAGTCGATACATCAAGTGGTGCAAGAGCAGTTGGAAAAGAGTCGGGCCAAGTACAAGACGAGACATGACAAGCATCGTGTTGATCATAGTTTCCAAGTTGGAGATGAATTTTGGCTTTACATCAGTAAGGAGAGGCTTAAAGGAGAAGGTAAAAATTTGAAACCGATTCGATATGGTCCTTTCAAGATTATCAACAAGATTGGTAACAATGCTTTTCGTTTAGATTTTCCTCCTTGTATGCAGATGTATGAAGTTGTTAATGTTGAGAATTTGAAATTGTATGAGCCTCCGTTGATTGATGATCAAGGAGAGCATGTTTAGATTCCTTCTATAGATGATTTTTCTCCAGAGTATCTTACAGAACTGCATGAAGACACCATCCTTGACAGGAGAATGCGAACTTCAAAACGAGGAAATGTGGAGTATCTTCGAGTTGGTCTTAAAGGGATGAATCAAAGAAAATCCAAGTGGATTGAGGTTGGAAGGGTGAGGGAACTTTACCCTCATCTTCACATAGACTGAAAAATAGTCTTTTGGAGGCCCAAAAGCTTCTCAATGGGGAGGTGTGATCAGGGAATCAAATTTTGTTCAAAAATTCAAAGTGCTTGGAATCACTTCAAACTGGACGATATCGTAGGCCTCGTCATTTTGAACCCAACGCAACTCATTTCATCTCAAATGGACGTCGGGAGCGAGAGATATTGCAATCTATTCAGAAAGTCAAACAAGCAAAAAAAGGGGATGTTGACTGTACAGTCCGTACAGGCTGACATGGTAGGGTCGTACGTCCGTACACCGATGGGGAAGAGGTGATGTGGATGAAAGTTGGGTGAATCGGAATGTGACACATGGCATATTCTTGATCAATGTTAAGGTGCCACGTGGCCCAGTCATGGGTTGCCACGTGGCACCCCTTTATTGGATTTTGGTTTGTTATGTAAAATTTTATGGGTCCATGGGGGTCGAACCCCGGACCTCACCACCGATGTAACTCTTTAACAAAGTCCGCATGACCAATATGCCCATACAATGTTGCTTACCATATGATGGTTTGCATTGTATTTAAATTTGAATGTTTGTATATATGGGCGGGTGTAGGGCCGGGGCTTAGCCCCGGCCCGTGGTCGTATTGTTATTACATATGGCCACCATATATGTGATTGCACGTGGATATAACGAAGCCCCCAGTCACGATTGCATTACCATATGACTTAGTATAATGGTTGGCGTGGTTTCAAATTGTGGTTTGAACGGTTCAAATGACCCGCCATGTGTCATGGTATTAATTCTTTTGAACTTATCCCTTTGCGCCGGATGTATGGAAGCCTAATGTGCCCAGATGCTAGGCGGTTAGGGGCTGGCGCACCCATAACCATCATACAGTTCACACCATTGGCGCGGTTGCACCCGATGTTGGTTTTTCATGCTTTATATTGCGTGTGTGCTAGGTTCATGTAACAAGGATGCGTTTTGTAGATGCAGAGACAACAAGCTTGAAGGGGGGACTTCTAGGAGGCCTAACTTCTTCATTTTTTGACTGATTGAGGTGCCGAAAAATCCCAACTAGGGGTTTTTGGACGCTCTGAAGCCATTGGAGCAGTCGGTTGGTCAGTTTGAGCATTGTAAGGCATGATTTTGAGCACTTTGAGCAATTAATAATAATGATCCATTGGAACCTGGACCAGGAGATGTAGCCCAAAAGAGGGGTGAACTCCTTTATCAATTGTTGTGTTTATGTGCTTATGTTCATTTATTATGTTGTTGTCTATGTGTATTTTGTATGAGTAATCCTTTAATTTATGTGTTGCAAAGTTGATCCATTTGATTTTAACACATAACATTTACTTGCAAATAATTTCAAGATTTTCAATTCTTCTTCATTTTTAGATCAGTTTTAAAACCAAAGAAATAAATTGAAATCATACCAAGGGTTTGACCATATGAACTATGTGTTGTATAAAATGATTTATACCAAGGGATTTTCCACAACACAAATGTGTTTTTGTGAAATCAATGTGCCAAGGGAATCGATCAAAGAGCATATAAATCCAAATCACCAATGCATCATAAACTTGATCAAAAGAATATCACCACAGTATTGTAAAACGAAGTCTCATTAACAAATAAGAATGTCAAAATAATAATGATCTTGGCATCTTGTCAATTGTGTAACGATAAACAAATTTGAAAACATGATGAGCATATAAACAAGAGTGATCATAACAATCCAGTAATGATTTTAATGTGACTTCGCAAACCAAGTTTTCACACTTTTAGTTGTAAAAACAAGAACCAGAAGTGTGAAAACGCATATAAAACAATAGTGTCGTTTTATTGAAGAGATTGCGACAAAATCAAAGTTTGCAAAACAATGGTGTAGGAATCTTATAAGGACAGTATGAAAATGTGAATTGGTTACCAACAATAGTCCACCCCACTTTTTACTTAAATTCTGAGTCTACCCATGGACGGGTGAGGAGAGTGCTTGATGGTATGGTCAGCCGTAGAATTCGATACACAATACGGAGAATTAAATGCAAGGAGTAGGCACGGAAACCGATACGATATTTCTCAAGGGCCTGGGAGTGCCAAAGTCGGATTGAGGTGTGGAGACAGACATTTTTGGGTAATTCAACGCTATGAATTCAATGGTGTTGTTTGTTTTCTGATCTGACCAAAACTTCTACAACTTAATTCCAGAATGAGGTATACTTATGTATTTTTCCAAATTCTTTTGCTGAGTTAATAAAAAGGCCTCCCCATTTGAGAGTAGGACCCAGAGACGTAGTCCACCAGGGATGAACTCTTTTATCAAGTTTTTTTGTTTAGATTTGATGCTTATGTCTCTTCATTATTGATCTTTTCCTCATTTAATGGTGCACTTTAATTTATGCTCATTTAATACAATTATTTATAAGTCACTTCGATGAAATGATCCTGGATCATGTTGGTATCAGAGCAGTCATATTTGACTTGAATTGTTGAGTGTGAATGCTTACTAGGGCCAAGCATAAGAAGGGTAAAGGAACACTTAATACTTTCAATCCTAAACTTGTTCGTGCATCCCGAAGGAAGAAAATGGCAAAATAGGACAAGCGTGATGAACAGGAGAAAAAATACATATGGTATTTTATCACTTGTCAGAAATGGTCGAGTGAATGTATGGAGACTACGAGAAGAGGATGAAGAAGAAAGGGAAGAAAAAGGAAGAACAAGTTGATGATAATGCTTCCTTAAATCAAGGGGATGGAGGAGACCCTCATGAGCCTCCATATTCACCATCAAGTTCTATCTCTTCTTCCTTTGAGAATTATCATCATTCTCATCACTCTAGCCATAAAGCTTATTTTAAGAAACCATTATTAAATATTGATGTAAAATTTTCTTTACCTGTGTTTAGTGGAGATGCTAATCCTGAAAATCTAGATAATTGGATCCGATGGGTTGAAGTATATTGTCGTGTTCAACAAATTGATGAAGAGAAAGTTAAAGTGCAACAGGCTTCTCTTTGGTTGGAAGGCACCGCTCGCATATGGTGGGAGAGAAAACTTCAGGACATAAGTGTGGTAATCTTCTTTCCTCATGGTCGGAATTTAAATCAGTGATAAGGAATAAATTTATCCTTTGGGTTATTTACATAAATCAATGATGGAATGGAAAACTTTAAGCCAAATTAAAGTTCAAACTGTACAAAGTTTCATGAAAGAATTTAGGAAGAAAGATCTTGCATTAAACATTCCTTTGGATTCTTATGAAACTTTAATGAAGTATATTGGCACACTTCACAATTATATTCATCATACTTTTCTATTGTTTAACCCCACCAGTCTTGATGAATTTTGTGTGCAAGCCACTCACCTTGAGAATAGGGGAAAGCATTTTCAAGAAGATCCCACAAAGAAACCTTCCAATTTCCCACATAATCCATTTAAGAAGTTTAAAAGGATGGACAAGAATACTTCCATTGTAAAGAGAAAAGAAGGAAAACCATCTTGCACTCATTGTAATAAAAGTGGTCATGATGATTAACACTGTTGGAAACTACATCTAGAGAAGAGACTGAAATAGTTCAGTGGAAAGGGGAAGACAAAGACCGTTTCTACAGTTCAACAAGATATTGGTTTTGATTCAAGAGATGAAGGAAATATCACATCAGTTGGAGTACAAGGTAAAGATTCCCTTCATGCTAGTTCAAATTCCAATAATGAATCTCATGATGATGAATGAAAGAGGAATGAATTATTTCATATAAGAGTTGTATCTAAACACACTAAGATAGATACATTATTTGATCTGGGTTCCCAAGTAAACTTGATATCTAAAGCACTTGTCAAAAAGAGGGGTCTTGAAACTAGACCACATCCAAAGCCTTATCCTCTTGGTTGGGTATGTGATAAAGATAAACTTAACGTCACCAAGCAATGTAGGGTCAAATTTTCTATTGCTTCAAAGTTGATTGATGAAGTGGATTTGGATGTTGTGTTGAAAAGTCAACAAGAAACATGTGTCTAATTTACTTTTCCCTTAAATAAATTGGACAATAAATATTAATCTATTATCTCATTTGTAACTGAGTGATTTGGCGTTGTAACAGAATTATAAGTGTAGTTAAGTGAGTTAAGCTCAGTTGTACTAGTTGTAACTAAAATTGCACTAGTGAGAGTTCAGTGAATTAATTATTAATTATTTCAAATCAGTGAACTCACATGCAATTGAAGATTCACCACGGTTAACTACATGCATGTCAGATCGAGTGGAGACCTAGTTGAGATAATAGGTGAAAGAGACAATTTGGATATCAATTGTGATTTGAGTGAAGTGGACTCATGCAATCACACATGCAGTGGATATTCTTATGAGCATGTGAAAACTAGGAAATTTGAATTCATTGTGAGAATTCTAATTACAGGTATTGTGCAGAGGAGGCAAGATATCTAAGACAAAATTGGCACATGTATTTCTTGAGTTTTGTATGATAGTGTGAGACAATTGTATTGCATTGAGAGCTCTTGGATTAGAGTTTTGTATGAGATTGTTTCATGATCCATGATATACATGATATATGATAGTGGGATTTTTAGCTTTACGTTTTCCCAGAAAAACTTTTGTGTTATGTGTTCTTGATATTTCACTTTGTGATAGTGGTTTAATTTTCCACAAGAATATTAGTAGAAGCGATTATGTATTTAACAGTGGCATATAATTGTTAGATCAGGAGAATCACATGAAATACATTAACTGTATTGAAATTTCTACATGGTATCAGAGCCACGAATCCACAGAAGTGAGGTGCGAAAATAATAGTATTTTTGCAGGTCCCATCTCTAGCAGGGTGTGAACCTTAGTACTGAAAACTACGCACATTTATTGGAGAAGAAATTCTAGCACCCTACTCAAAGGAGAGGTGTGAACTTCATCAAGATTCTCACAGGCTTCTTAAAGGAGAAGTGTGAACTTCCCTCACCCCACTGTGCATTATAGTGTGAACGTCCTTGTGATTTTCGTAGGCTATACACTGGTAGGGTGCGAACTTCCTCAACAAGTTCACAGGATAGACACTAGTAGGGTACGAAATTCCCTCAGGCTTCTCTCAAGTGGGGTGCGAACCTCCCAGGGAAAGAGGAATTGTAGCAATTGAGTTTTGTGGTTGGATAACATTTGAATTTGTAGGACTTTCTTGGTGCGACAGTTGATTCAAGATCGAAATTTCTTTCAATGGATTGAGGTTGGAGTATGCACTCGAGGGCAACTCTAACTATTTTTCTTGGAAGAATAGGATGGAGGCAGTACTCGAAGACAATGGCTTGAAGGATTACATTGACAAAGATGTTCCTAAGACGGATGTGACAGATACTGCAAATCTTGATGCATGGCAAAAGAAAGTGGAAAAGGAAAGGAGGATTCTATTGGAGGGAGTATAAGACCACATTGTCTCAAGTCTCCATGGGAAACCACACCACATGTAATGTGGAAGGTTTTGATGGATCTGTTCCAGAACAGTAGCGACCATAGGAAATTGGTGCTCAAAGATAAACTCAGGAAGATCAAGATGGATAAGGGAGACACCATTCCAAAATATCTCACGAAGTTTGTCCAATGTCGGGATGAGCTTGGAAGTGTGGGAATAATAGTCGTTGTTGATGATTTTGTGAGATTAGCGCTCCTAGGACTTTCTAGGTATGAAGAAAAACCTGGTCTCAGTCGCAATTTTGGAGGACAAAGGCTATGACATTGTTTTTAGTGATGGAAAATCCTACCTGCGACATAAATAAATGGGTCAAGTCAAGAAGATAGGGATTTGAGTTAAGAATCTCTACATGCTATAGGTAGATTGTTGTGGTGCCATGGTGGGAAAGGCAGAAAAAGTGGTGAGCTAGGATGAGGGAGAATTATGGCATAGGCGATTGGGCCATCTTCATCATGGAGCCTTGAAGATCATGCAACAAATATCTACTGGACTTCCAATGGGAACACTTTCTCAGTTAGACCAGTGCAAGGGTTGCACCCTGGGGAAGTATGTAAAGTCCACATTTCATGAAAAGGAGAACTGTTCTTTGGTGATCTTGGAGAGAATTCACACAGACGTGTGTGGACCATTCTTGGTTGCTTCAACAACAAAACATAGGTATTATGTTATTTTTGTTGATGAATTTTCTCGTAAATGACGGATATTCTTCATGCAGAAGAAGGATCAAACATTATAAAAGTTCTATGAGTTTAAAGCATTGGTGGAGAAAGAGTCGGGGAAGCAAGTGAAAGCTCTAAGGAGATATAATGGTGGAGAATACATCTCTAACAAATTCAAATAATTCTGCAGCAGAGAAGGAATTCGAAGAGAACTCATAGTGCCTCATAACCCACAACACAATGGGGTCGTGGTGAGGAAGAATAGAACGATCATGGGTGTAGCATGAGTGATGTTTCATGATCAGGGCCTACCAATGCATTTGTGGGCAGAAGCATGCAATACTATGGTTTATGTGCATAACTTTTTTCCTCATAGAGTAATTGGCATGAGTACACCTGAAGAAGATTTCACTGGTAAGAAACCTAATGTTTCTCATTTTAAACTTTTTGGCTCATCTGTTTATGTGCATGTGACCAAGGATTCCAGGAAGAAGCTGAAACCCACTGCTGAAGTTGGGATATTTGTGGGGTACACAGAAACACCCCATAATTATTGTGTGTATTTTCCGAACAGTAAGATGATTGTTATGTGATGGGATATAAAATTCGATGAGGGGAAAGCCATGCGGTTGTCTCTTGAGAGGGAGCTAGACTTGCATGCAGAAGAGGAACTGTTGGTTCCCAAAGATGAGTCTCAAGATGTGGATCAGCCACATGAGGAGGTTATATTTTAATCATTTTTATTTATGTTGATGATTTCATACTGATTGGTGATGAGCAGTTGATACATTCATGCAAGGATGACCTTTCAAAGGAGTTCGAGATGAAGGATTTGGGCCTCCTTCATTATTTCCTTGGATTGGAAATATGGTAGCAAGATGGTGAAATTTCTGTGTCTCAAGGAAAGTATGCAAGGGAGATACTAGGTAAGTTTCACATGGAGGGATGCAAACCCATGGATACTCCTCTTCCAGGAAACTGGAGAAAAGAGGATGCTACTTCTGGGAGGTAGTGGATGCTATTGTCTATCGACAATTAGTGGGTTCGCTAATGTATTTAGTGAATACGAGACTGGACATTTTCTATGCGGTTAACCAACTAAGTCAAGTGATGGTTAAGCCTACCAAACTCTTTTGTAAGGCAGGTAAGCATGTCCTAATATATCTGAAGGGCACATATGAGTATGGATTATGGTACAGACAGACGGATGAGGTGAAGTTGCATGGCTTCACGGATGCATATTGGGTGGTCATCCCAACGGATAGAAAGAGAACATTAGGGGGGATCTTTAGTATCGTATCTACAGATGTTTCTTGGTACAAAAGGAAACAAATATCCATGGCACTCAGTTCAGCAGAAGGAGAATACATGGTAGCAAGTCAAGCTGCATGTGAGGCTATCTGGATGAGAAATATCTTGGTTGGTTTGTTTGGTTCTCATTTAGATCCGATAATGCTTTATTGTGATAATCAAAGTTGCATTAAACTTTTGATTAATCCTGTGTTTTGTGATATATCTAAGCATATATATATCTAGTATCATCATCTCAGAGATTGTGTGTAGCGGAAGATCATGTTGCTTCAATACATTCCTATGGAAGATTAGGATGCATACATTCTGACGAAGGCGCTCACCAAGAGAAAATTTGAATACCATAGATACAAGATTGGGGTGAAGGATAATCGCTTTCTTGTTGAGAGGGAGTGTTGAAAAGTCAACAAGAAACATGTGTCTAATTTACTTTTCCCTTAAATAAATTGGACAATAAATATTAATCTATTATCTCATTTACAACTGAGTGATTTGGCGTTGTAACAGAATTATAAGTGTAGTTAAGTGAGTTAAGATAAGTTGTACTAGTTGTAACTAAACTTGCACTAGTGAGAGTTCAATGAATTAATTATTAATTAATTCAAATCAATGAACTCACATGCAACTGAAGATTCACCACAGTTAACTACAAGCATGTCAGATCTAGTGGAGACCCAGTTGAGATAAAAGGTGAAAGGGATAGTTTGGCTATCAGTTGTGATTTGAGTGAAGTGCACTCATGCAATCACACATGCAGTGGATATGCTTATGAGCATGTAGGAAATTCGAATTCATTGTGAGAATTCTAATTGTAGGTATTGTGCAGAGGAGGCAGGTTGTCTGAGACAGAATTGGCACATGTATTTATTGAGTTTTGTATGACAGTGTGAGATGATTGTATTGTACTGAGAGCTCTTGGATTAGAGTTTTGTATGAGATTGTTTCATGATCCATGATATACATAATATATGATAGTGGGGTTTTTATCTTTACTCTTTCTCGAAAAAACTTTTGTGTTATGTGTTTTTGATATTTCACTTTGTGATCGTGGTTTAATTTTCCGCAAGAACATTAGTAGAAGTGATTTTGTATTTAACAGTGGAATATAATTGTTAGATTAGGAGAATCGCAGGAAATACATTAACTATATTGAAATTTATACATGTTGTATCACTTGATATATGTGGCATAGTGTTGGGGAGTCCTTATCTTTATGATAGAAAAGAAGTCTTTGGTCATGAGAACAAATATCACCTTAACAAGGGGGGAGTGGAATATATTTTTAGAGCCCACATCATGAGGGTAAACATGACACTTGTTAGTGCAGGACAAATGAAGAGACTCATAAACACTAATAAGAGATATGTACTCATGGTGTAAGGGAGAAAGATTTTAGAACATTCGATGCTTTCCAAGGATGTGATCCTTCTCATAATAAATAATTAATTGATATTATTTCTAAGTATGGTGATATTTTCTAGGAACCATATGGATTACATCCTAATAGGGAAATCCAACATGAAATGCATCTTCAGCGGGATTCTCCTCTTCCTAATGTGGGCATGTAAAGGATGTCAATTGTAGATATGAAATATATCAAGAAACGGGTACAAGGCTTATTTGATCAAGGGGTCATCTGTCCCAGATCATCTCCTAGTGGTTCTTCGATCGTGATGGTGCCAAATAAGGATGGCACATGTCGAATGTGTGTTGATTACCAGGCCTTAAATAAAATCACGGTGAAATATCAATACCCTCTTCCTCGTATAGATGATTTACTTGATCAGTTAAAGAATGTTTTTCATTTCACTAAGTTGGATTTGTGCAATGGATACCATTATATTAGGGTTGCAGAACAGGATGCATGGAATATTGCCTTTAAAAACAAGAAGGGATTGTTTGCGTGGTTAGTTATTCCCTTTGGGCTTTGTAATGCTCCCGACAAATTTCATGTATGTCATGAATGATGTATTCATGCCTTTTATAGATGATTTTGTGATTGTATTTAGGCGACATTATTATATTTAGTGGGACTTGGGATCAACATGTAAGGCATGTAAAGAAAGTATTGGATACTTTGCAATGGGAAAAGTTGTATGTAAAATTTTCCAAATGTGAATTTGGTAAGACTACACTTGTGTACTTAGGTTATATTGTAGGAGGAGGACAATTAAAAATTGATCCTTCCAAGATTGATGTAATTGTAAATTGGCACGATCCCAAAAATGTAACCAAAATACAAAGCTTCTTAGGGGCAATACAATATTTGAGGATATTAATTTCAAACTTATCCTTTATAGAATCTCCTTTGCATTCCTTAACCAGTGTGAAGAACACTTTTCAATGGGTGTTGTAGGTGAATCCCCATACGGACAAGTGGATTCTCTCTTGGTATCTAGACTCCTAAGGACAAGATAGAAAAGTTCTTAACATGGACACTGACATCCTTTTAGATCTAATCAAGCTAACATACGAAGGAGAAGAAGAAAGATATGTACCTTATTAACGATGTTTTTCCCTGCAAAGTCCAGGCTGAGCTTCAATCCTGATCTTCCTGATAGGTCCTGTAGAACAAACAAAGATACAATGGAATTCCTACTCTATTGATATTAGCTCAAATATAGATCCATATATTACAGACAAACGCATATGGAACAAGATTAAGTTTGAAAGAAACATACCAAGCATTAATTATTAATGAGAACAAGTAAAAGTACTTACAATCCTTTGATGAAGGTGCAACAACTTCTTCCAGTTCTCCTTGTCCAACCCCTTTTCTCAAGTAATCTCCATTGTATTATGTATGTTTCCTATGAGATCATAGGTTTCATACCTCCAATCTTTTTCATGTACCTTTCACCATGAGAAGGCCTCCTTATATAACCTTGGAGAGGTCCAACCACTTGAGAGATATTTGAGATTAGTTGAGGATTCCTCTCCTTCATTTGAGGATATTCCCTAAGATCATGCCTTGACCATCTATTTGAATCCAACCACCTTCAGAAATTGAGGGATTCTTCCCTGATTTGTCTCAACAAACCAAAAACTTGCTCAGAAAAGGGTAGCGCTCCCCTAAAAGGGTGCACAGGGTGCTCACACACTCCCCCAAAGAGGTCCAAGGAGTGATAGCACTCCCTGACAGTGGTTAGGGGAGAGATCCTCTCCAAAATCCATTTTTTAGTGGTTCTTTCAGTGGCAAAAGGTTTGTACTCCCTGTCAACTGATTTCTCTTCTTCAAAACTAGTCTTTGAGGTTTATTAAGTGTCCTTATGATGTCATTAGAGGAATGAAATAGGAAAGATGGAAATATAATGTTTGTGACACTTGAAACACTTGTGGTCAATATGAGACACTTGCAAACAAAATGCGACACTTACAACACTTGTAATGACGAGACTTGTGACACTATTGAAGTGAGTAATTTTTAGGTGTAACAGATTGCTCCCCAAAGTATGAAGTTAGAAGATGATGATGACTGAAGTACTTTGTATACTTTTTCAAGCAAGGGTATGGATGTAGAGAGGCCAGAAAAATCTACACACAACCATCAAACAAATATTATGACATGTTTCAAACCCAAGGCAGGCATACCTATGCTTGAGTGATAAAGACTTTTTAGGTATGGCCACCATAAAATTCACTGCGGATCCATAATTATATTGACAAAAGGTATAGCCACTAAGTATAAAATGCGGATCTATACTCCTATGACCTAAACTGATCGTAGCCATGAAGAATACACAGTGGATCTACGAGATGACAAGACATAGCCACGACCAATACAGAGTGGATCTATGTAACGGTATATGTGTCATAGTTCAAAAGAACACCTTCGCAACCTGGGAAAAGTACATATAAGAGTGATGACTCAACCTAGGGTATTCTTACTGATCTCGATGTAGTATGAATATAACCATGTGAATAGATGTCCTGATGTCAAACATGGAAGAAAACACTTGATTATCGGTCAATGATGTAAATCGTTAACAAGAACGAGGGAGATCACCATTGATGTCAATGATTCCCAAGGTACTCTAGTACATTCCAATAAATATGAATGGATGAGATAAATTCGAATATCCATGGAATCATCCGATCAGGGTTCAATTATGTGAACCCACTGTTAGACACAAGGAGGCCTACCATTGATTCATGCAGGTCCCAAGGTACTAACTGGTTTCTAAGTCTAGTTCCCAGATAATGTGCTAAAGTCGATAGGAACAGACTCGTCGAGGGAGGGCCTTGATGTATCCCCTATCAATGACACAAAACTGACACAGAGATGTAATTGGTAGATCAAATGAACATGGACTGACATGGGTATTGAAATAGGATATTTGTGATGGATGACTCTCGAGGCAGATACTTCCCTTGAACACTGAGGCACAACAGAAGAAACTTGACATGGACCAAAACACGATGATGCAGTGGATACGGTGAATTTCATCGGGTGACCCAAAAGAGTAATAGAAACTCAAAGGATTGGCTCGGTGCAGAGGTTCAGTGGATTAAAATGCATTCAAAGACAAAGTGTCGTGTTCAAGGGCGACCGTAAGAGTTACTGGTAGTGTTCTCAAAAAATTGCTTGGCTTGCTTCTTTCAATTTTTCCTCCATCCAGATAGACGAGTACCTATTTTTAATTTAACGAGACCGAGGAGGGTAACAGATGCTCAATATGAATCACCTTTGGTAAGTCCCTCTTCCTTTGTTTAGCGAACTGGAAGAAGTAAGGGTTTGGTCCCGTATGGGCCCTTCAATGTATGATTGTTTAACGAGTCTAGAGAAGGTAAACTCGGTGTTTTTTCATGTTTAGAGAGTCTGAAAACAACTTAAAGATGACTCCAATGTTGTCCTTTTTCGTAATGTTAGTCTTGCGAGGCCGAAAAAGAGATAAATTATAACTCGAAAGACGCCCTTTCAAACCTTTTAACGAGTGGGAAAGGAAGCAAGATCACTTGGAAATCTTTTCATGTTTAGAGAGTCTGAGAAGAGATTAAAGATGACTCCAAGGGGTTCCTTTTTTTGTATATCCATGCAAGTCTGAAAAAGTGATAAAATTCTACTCGGTTACATTCTCATGTTTTTGCGAGCATGAGAAAGAACAAAGACTAATCTTGACATGCCCCCGTCTTGAAAGTTAGTGGATTAACTCCTGAATGATCATTGAAGGCTGGAGACATGCCCTCCAAGATTCAATTCATTCACCAACTTTGAGGTTGTCACTAATTTCTCTACTAGATGGAGAAAAAGGATAAGGGTGGATGAAAAGAAGGTTCAAGAGAGGTGATTGTTTCATTTTTTAATGAGCTTGACATAGGAAAAGAACTATGCTCAGGGCTCCAGGTTCAATCCCTAGATTGTTGTTTCATTTTTTAACGAGCTTGCTACAGAGAGGAAAAACTATGCTCAAAGCTTTTGTTTCAATTTTTTTAACGAGCTTGCTACAGAGAAGAAAAACTATGCTCGTGACCTCTGTTTCATTTTTAAATGATCTTTCTACAGAGAAGAGAAACTATGATCGTGACCTCTGTTTCATTTTTTAATGAGCTTGCTACAGAGAAGAAAAAATGTGCTCGTGGACTCTTCTTGATCATGGCTTCCAAGAGAATAACGCTCTAGAAGAACACCATGTCAAGAGACAAAATTTGGTCATGGCTTCCAATATATCTTCACCGGATGGAAGAAAATCACTCTGGAAGGAACACATGTTGAGGGTCGCGATAGGGGTAAGAAGAGCAGGCTCCAATAGCCGTATCGAAGATATCACCATGTCAACTACTGGATCCAAATCATCAGAAGTTGAAGGCATGGGAAATGATAGAAAATCAACATCAGGAGGGGAGATAGAGTGTATATCTCCCCGAATTTCTTCACGAGGGGGAAGAAAAGAGGATCAATGATGGTTATCATCCTGAGGTAGCTCGTCAATGCTCAACATTTCCATAATAGATTCATCAAAGGTAAAAAATGGGGAAATGTAGTCGATCGCAGATGACAAGGAACTTAACCGTGATGGAATCGAGTAACTGTTGGGTTCCAATAGATTTTGGTCATCTGAAGAGGGAGAAGAGGATTGGATAGAAAAATATGATGTCTCATCTGGACTAAGTGGCACGCTTTCACCTAGTGCATCGAATTCCAATGGACTAGGTACAATCCAAGAGTCAGATGATTCCAAAGATTGATAAGTCGTGGTCGAAATCATATCGATGGTGGCAATATGATGTGTAGTCAGTGTAAGTGATGTAGGGAAGGTACCCATAAGGCTAGAATATTTCAGTAAGCCAACACCAACACTTTCATATGTGATCTTGTGGTCTCCCAAGAAAGAAATGTTGTTGGTAGCAGGAGCACGAGCATCGGTCGTGCAGAAATCTAACTGATCAACAGTGACAATTTTTCCCTGATGAGGAAATTGTACACATCGAAATATCGATGAGGCAAAAAAATTCATAGCATAAAACCAACTTCTTCCAAGTAACAAGTTGTAATCGAGGGGGGAATTGACCACCTCGACATCAACAGTGATATCTTTTCCATCCAATTGGATGGGCAGGGACTATAAAATCCCATGGGGATGAAAACCTTTCCCATTGAATGTGTGTAACATCGTTGGGGATTTGTTAAGTGCGGGTGATTTTAAACCTTTCCAACAAGCTAGAGACATGACACAAGTTGAGGCTCCCTCATCTAGAATAGTTCGGTGGATTTGTTGATTGTGAACAACAACATCAACTTGGAAATCAAGTTGGTGGGAGAGTTGAGACATATAATTTTCTAGGTTAAACATGATATGGTTGGACGAATCTAGATCAATAGCACCAATAGCATCCAAGAGTGTTCTATGTTGATTGGGCCAGTGCTGTAGAACATCTAACGCAGACATAACACACGGTGCTTGAGCCAAATTTTCAACAATGTTGTAGTTCTGGGTGGCACGTCAACTAGGATTAAAGGTAGATTTATGGATAGTGCTCTTAGGAAGGAATAACATAGATTCAAATGTAGGTTTCTCAATCTGAAGTGGTCTAGACAGAGGATTAACCGATGGAGGACTAATGGAGGACGATGATGGATCCGGTAAAGTACCAGTACCATTAGTGACCTTTCCTTTGTGAGGGTTACCTGGTGTGTCATATGTCTTAAAGAAAGTGGTCAAATTAATCCCATTAAACATACAAATATGTGCACTTGTCGAGGCCTCATCACGAGGATGGCTAGAACTTCCCCCGGGAGAGGGGGTTTGAGCAACCATGGACTGTTGTTGTGGAAAAGGATGAGTAAGAACAGCGAGTTGTGAATTTCCTTGGAAACGTTTCGCCACTTCATTGTGATGTGGACAGTCTCGATTGTATTGATCATCACCACAAATGATACACATGAATTTCAATTTCCGTTGTGGTTGCTTTTTGGTAGCAGGTGTTTGATCTTGATTTTTTGGTTGTTCATTGTTATTAGTATTTTTTGATTTATTTTTTTCCTTCTTCTTACCTCTGGATTATTGTGAAGGGGCAGATTGAATGACATTCACCTCAGAGATCTGAGTTTGGGGGGAGGTAGAGGAGAGTGTGGTCGACTGGGAAGTAGATTGAGTTTTGATGGAACCGATAACACTGTCCGCATGAGATGAGGATGATGTCTTGGATGGATTGGTATTATCTCGAGTAGCATTTGGAAGCAAATCATACAAAGTACCATAATGTGAATAAACCAAATCTAAGTACTGAGCCCAAACAATGGTTTCTTCCTCTGTGACCATGCCACCCATAGTGACATCGTGAGCGATAGGGGATAAAAGTGATTTACTAAACCACTCCGCCAATAATATGTCAGGAATGATTACTTTGATCATCCTTCGTCATCGTCTCCACTCATGAATATGGTCAGAGATATGCACAGAGTCAGTTTGACAAAGGGAGGTCAAGAGTTCAGTACCCGTCTTGTAGAGAATAGGTAGTTGAAAGTGCGTGAGGAAAGACATGGAAAGGGAGTTGAAATCATGAAAAGAGGCACATGGTAGTTCAATATACCACTTTGTTGCTGAGCCCATAAGTGTTCGCTGGAAAAGATGCAAACATATAGAATCATCCATGAGGGAGTTTGATGAACACCACAAATGGAAATTCATCACATGGTTATTTGGATCTTCACCATATTTTCCATCAAATTTCAGAATATCAGAAGGAAGTTTAGCTGGAATAACTAGCCAAACTGGTGAATGAAAAATAGGATCATTAGTTAACCGAGACAAGTCTGGGAGACCCAGAGTCGCAAGAAAAGGTATTTTTTGGTTAATTTTTGGATGATACTGGTGTGGCATAAGAACACTGGTAGGACCATAAAATGGGTTAGGTGGATAGTTGTAACCAATAGGTCTTCCTACATACAGTTTTTGTTGACCAGGATAAATAGTATTCGATGATGGTTGAGAAACATTTGCATAACCCGGTGGGTTCTAATCATTATAAGCCAGGTGATTTGCTTGCCCAGAAAGAGGATGAACATTGTGCCCTTGAGGAGGATAAGGAGTAGATCTTGGAGACGGATACACATTAGGCCCATGGGGAGGATAAGGTTGTTGTCCTTGAGGACTCCAGGTGGTGTTTGGGATGTCACCCGGATAAGATTGTCCATAAGATGGTCCGGAAGGAACATGATTTGATACTCCTCCTTGTGGGTTATGATATGAGTGCCCCCCAACATGGGGTTGGGTAAATGTGCCTCCGAAAGATGCTCCCTAGCATTGTGCAGGGTTTCCAGTAGATCAAGGTTTCCCCCCTGCCAGTGGTGGATTAACGACTGGGGTATGACTGGAAAAGGGAGGTTGCCCTCCGGGAAGAACATGAAAAGGGGGTTCTCCCCTAGGAGGGTTAGGCCCTCCATAGGATGGTGGTCTTCCAGGAGGGATAGGTCCGCTATATGGTTGTTTCCCTCCAGTAGGATGTATTTGGTTGGAAAGGGTCTGCATTCTCGGGTGAAAATATGTCCCAGCAGGATCGTGCAAAACATGTGGAGTTGTAGAGTGAAAGTTTGTAAAAACAAGGGTAGGGATCGAAGTTCCTTGGGAATGAGTAGATGTAATGAGTCCAGCATTAGGACAGATTTGTGTTGACGCAACAGTAGGGTTAATGACCTGATCAATGGGGTGGTTCATCGTTTGACCAGATGGCCCGGTTTCAATAGGAGGGTCATGAGGATTAAAGGGTTGTCGAAAGGATTCAAAATTATCATAGAGATCACATCCTGATGAAGTCCTACATACAGAACGAGCAAGTGTGGGATTTGTATATACTGCAGTGGTAGGATGAATAGGAGTCCTATACTCATCACCAAAGGTTGGTTCTGTGTATCCCATATATGTTTTCGAAAAATCTTTCACAGGTAACTGTGGGACCTCTTCGTCTATGACGTTCCCAAGAGAGTCTAAATGAAGAAAAAGTGGTTCGAGAGGAATTGTTGACATAGATGTAGTGTGAGGAGTGGGATTCTCAATCGTAACCAAAGTGCTTTATGAATTGTCTAATGGAGGAGCAACAACACTCCCAGTGTCAGATTGATTTTCTACCTCTCCACTGTAGTTTTCTTCTGGAGGGTTAGGAGGTAATGGTTGGTAGCCTTCCGGAGGCAGCCCTTGATTCCTATGCGATCGACGAAGACCTTTATCGTCTACAGGCTCAATTTTTGGAGAATAACAGTACACGCTGAAAATATAGGGCCAACTAATAGAAAGAAACATCATACGCTAATAAAATCTAGGAATCAAAACCAAGAAAACAAAACTTCTCTCAATGACCGTAGTAGTTGGTGATGAAATCCAACATCGCGTGACCAAGTCAAGAAGGGGTTAGGATATGGTGGAACAGTTACAATGGTGACCTGCTTAATAGACTTTCACCTTAGTGCAAGCTTCCATGCAGTAATTGTGGATTTAACCTCCAAGGAAACCAAGTGAGTTTGACCAATGTATGTTCTAGGTACAGTGAGACTTCCCTTCACCATCACCTCGTGTAAGTACCTAAGGATTATGGCAACTAAGGACACCAAATCGCATTTGACTCCCGAGCAGGTATAGTCGACAGTCCAATCCGAATGTATGGGAAGGATAACAAGTCCAAAATAAACTCGAGAGGCTCCCACACATAATTGTGGGTATACCCTCAAGTGACACCCAATATACGATCCGACCACTACAAATAGTTGAACCACGGAGGGATAATCTCCATAACTCACCCGAATGTGACCTCGTTTGTAACCCCTATGTGAGAGGGGGATCCCAAAAAGCCTATATGACAATTGGATTTGAGTCTCCCTATCTCAGGATGCTAATGTTTTTTTTGAAAACTTTGGAGAGTTGTACTCACAACCTAATCCAAAGTGCTAATCCTAGTCTAATTTTGGTGGAAGATCCTAAAAGCAAAATGTTCTAGATAATTTTTAATTAGCGTTCATTTTGCAGTTGTTCTTTACTCAAAGGGTGTATGAAAATGAAACTGATTGTATTGCGACTCAAATACAAAAAATGCACAAGAAAATGATAAGCAATCTTGTCTTTCGATGAATGGCTATTTAAGGGAAAAAGAAAGAGTTGTTTTCACTATCAAAAACTAAGATGCAATGTCCTCAATCAAATCCAATGCAATGCTAAAAATTTAGAAACGCCTTCTATTATCCAAACCAATCACTAAAACATGTCCTTTTGCTTATATGTGAATGATAATCAAATGTAAAACTTCTAAATGCCAATCAGACTTCGGGATTAAACAATCAGAAGCAAACCTCACACAAAACAAAAAAATACACTCTCATTGTGAATAAACAAGAAAGACAAAGGTAACCAAATTTGTAAACAAGAACCAAAAAACCTCAAACAAAAGAGAAATGTTGGAAAACTGACCTCAAATATCAAATGAAAAGGTTCATAGACCTTTGGATTTCCAAAATCTTCCACTCAATCAGATAAAGGAGAAGAAAACAACAAGTTAATTCTAGGTCAGCAAAGATAAAGAGTGACTTCAAGGCAAGGAAAGAAAATGTCAAAATCCCAAACAAAAGAGGTTGAGTTCTCAGAAATAAGGTGTTTAAATAAAATGAAAAAGTTGGACTGAGAGTATGAGACCCTGAGCAAATGCAAAAGGCAAAAAATTGAACTCAGAAAACTGAAAACCTAGAGGATTTTTCACTGAAAATGGGGTAGTTCTCTGGTGTAAGGGGTACCAGAGCACTCCAACACTCTGTGTAAGACCAACAGGGAGTGTTGGCACTCTGATAACAAGGGCAAGGGAACGCTCTGCTTCAAAATCTTAGAAAAATTCTTAGAAACTCAAAAAATCAAAGAAATTCAGTCAATCAGGGTGATCATGATGAAATAAAGAGGAAATCAAAAAAATCTAAGAATCAAAAAGACAGTATGGCAAAGGTAAATAGAGTGGGAAAAGGGAAAAAACAAGATCTTGGAATGGAAACAAAAATCAGAGCTCCTCCCCAGTATAGTCATCAATTTTTTTTGTAGGTGAATCCCCCTGCAAAAAAGTGGATTCCCTCTTGGTCTCTAGACTCCTAAGGCCAAGATAGAAAAGTTCTTAACATGGACACTAACATCCTTTTAGATCTAATTAAGCTAACATATGAATGAGAAGAAGAAAGATATGTACCTTATTAATGACGTTTGTCCCTGCAAAGTCTAGGATGAGCTTCGATCCTAAGCTCCCTGATAGGTCCTCTAGAACAAACAAAGATACAATGGACTTCCTACTCTACTGAGATTAGCTCAAATATAGATCCATATATTGCAGACAAACTCATTTGGAACAAGCATAAGTTTGAAAGAAACAGGCCAATCATTGATTATTAATGAGAACAAGTAAAAGTACTTACAATCCTTTAATGAAGGTGCAACAAATTCTTCCATTTCTCCTTGTCCAACACCTTTACTCAAGTAATCTCCACTGTATTCCATATGTTTCCTATGAGATCATAGGTTTCATACCTGCAATCGTTTTCATGTACCTTTCACCATGAGAAGGCCTCCTTATATAACCTTGGAGAGGTCCAACCACTTAAGATATCTTTGGGATAAGTTGAGGATTCCTCTCCTTCAGTTGAGGATATTCCCTAAGATCATGCCTTGACCATCTATTCAAATCCAACCACCTTCAGAAATTGAGGGATTCTTCCCTGATTTGTCTCAACAAACCCAAAAATTTCTCAGAAAAGGGTAGCGCTCCCCTAAAAGGGTGCACAAGGTGCTCAAACACTCCCCCAAAGAGGTCCAGGGAGCACTAGCACTCCCTGATAGTGGGTAGGGGAGAGATCCTCTCCAAAATCCATTTTTTAGTGGTTATTTCAGTGGAAAAAGGTTTGTACTCCCTATCAACTGATTTCTCTTCTTCAAAACTAGTCTTTTAGGTGTCTTAAGTGTCCTTATGATTTTGTTAGAGGCACAACATAGGCAAGATGGAAGTATGATGTTTGTGACACTTGCAACACTTGTGGTCAAGATTCGACACTTGTGGACAAGATGCGACACTTACAACACTTGTAATGACGACACTTGCGACATTATTGAAGTGAGTAATTTTGAGGTGTAACAATGGGGAGGAAAGAAACAAAAATATTTCGACACTTTGAAGGAAAATATTTTTACCGCACTAGTATTAGCACTATCGAATATTCAACAACCCTTCGAGATTGAGACATATTTTAGCAGATACGCCATGGGTGCATTATTGATGAAATATTATAAGCCTATCTATTACCACTCTGAAACTTTTAACCAAGTTGTTGTTAACTATCCTACATATGATAAAGAGTTGTATGCATTAGTTCAAAGCATAAATAAATGGAAGCACTACTTGTTAGGGAAGGAAACAATCATACATACAGATCATCAACCCTTACAGTATATCCAAGAACAAACCAAACTGCAACAATCTAGACATTACAGATGGATGGGTTTCCTCCAACAATTTCATTTGGTAATCAAGTACAAAAGGGGTACGAGTAACAAGCTAGATGATATGCTTTCTAGACCTCCTATTGCTGCTTCTATTATTTTAAAGAATTCTTCTTTATCTCATGATAGCTATGTGGAACAATATGCCATTGGTGAATATTTTAAAGAAGTATATGAGAATCTAACCCATGGTAAACAGGTAGAGAACTATTGTTTGTAGGGAAAACTACTCTACCATCTTGGAAAGCTATGTATTTGTACAAGTGAACAAGTCCATGTAATATGAGAAGCTCACACTTCTTTTGTGTCTGGAAATTTTGGGGTAGGAAAAACTATGGCTCATCTATAGAGGTTTTGTTACTGGCCTCAGATGAAATCAATTGTAACTAAATATGTAAAGGGGTGTGTGATGTGTTCTACTTGTAATCCCACTAATATAAAAATGGGGCTATACTCACCACTACTTGTTCCATCCAATACATGGGAAAGTATCTCCATGGATTTTGTAGGGGGTTTACCAATGTCGAAAAGGGATCACGACTATTTGTATGTTGTAGTGTATAGGTTCAGAAAGATGTGTATCTTAATGCCATGTAAAAATCAGATCACTACTGAGCAAACTACTAATCTCTTCTTTCAGTATGTTTGGGTTCACTTTGGGTTACCCACGTCCATTATCTTGGATCGAGATACTCGATTCCTTGGGAATTTTTAGAAGAGTTTGTGGAGAATGATGGAAACGAAGTTGAAGAGGAGCATTTCTTTCCATCCACATACCGATGTACAGACATAGGTTGTTAACCAAAAAGTGGTATTTTTCTTCGAGGCTACTGCAGAAAGCATCCCAAGTTATGGGATGAAAAGATACCCTATGTACAACATGCTTACAACCTAGCCTTACATTCCTCCACTCAGTGTTCTCCTTTTGAGACATTTTTTGGTTATTTACCAAAAGTTCCTTTACACTTGATGTATGGGAGAGATTTTGATTCAAATGAAGAAATAAATGAAGACAGAGCCCGCAATTTCATCTATAGGATCCAACAAGTACACCAAGAAGTCAGGGAAAAATTGGAGAAAAGTCAAACAGAGTATAAATCTTGGCATGACAAAGACAAGGTCGATCATCAGTTCCAGGTTGGAGACCAGGTCTGTCTTCACATCAACAAGGAAAGATTGAAGGGTGAAGGAAAGAAACTCAATCCCATCCATTATGGACCCTTCACTATTTTGGATAAAAGTGGTACTAATGCTTTTCATCTAGATATTCCACCTGATATGCAGATCTACTCAGTTGTAAATGTGGAGAAATTGAAACTTTTTAGCCTCCCATGATCATGGATCGGGGTAAGGAAGTTTCAACACAATCAGTTGATGAGTTTTATCCTGCGTACTTGGATGAGTTAAAGGAAGATATCATCATGGACAGAAGAACGGGAACTTCACGCAAGGGTGATGTTGATTATCTTTGAGTAGGCTTAAAGGGCACACATCCAAGCAAAGCAAAGTGGATTGAGAAGGACAAGGTGAGGGAACTCTTACCTCACTTATCTATTGATTGATGAAATCTTTTGGTGGTCCAAAAATCTCTCAGTGGGAAGGCATGATCCAAAAAGGATCTAGAGAAGCCTAAGGACAACTCAGAATTCGCATAAGCAACTTAGGAAGCTCAGAATGGTCTCAGCAGACAAAGAAAGGGAAAATAATCAAAGTCCTCAAAACTTAGTGAAATTGGCATCATCGTGAAGAGCGCATCGCAAGATTTCCAATGGAGTAAACAAATTGTCAAACAGAGTTACAGATCAAAAGATATTTGGTGCCAAAGTTTTGGTAAACCTAGCCCAGTCAACAGGATGAGTCAAAATTCGTACTACTGACATTAGAATCAGTACGGATGATGTCATTTTCCATACATTGTACATAGCACATGTATAAGGCAACACATGTCATGTTGACGTCAGCATGGTGATGTGGCAACACCAGAGGCTACCATGTGTCACTCGTTTTGGCATTTTCTAGTCAATCTGTGGACCAATGAAAAAGCACCACATGGCATTTCGTACAGCCACATGGAAGACGATATGGTGACATGGAAGGATGACATGGCAGGATGATGTGGTAGGTGACATGGCAGGTGAATATACAAGTGGTTGGTGTGGGCCAATGGTTGGTTTCCACGTGGCCCAGTCATGGGTTTCCACGTGGTAATGGTAAATGCACAATGAGGGCCCAAAAAATCGATTTCAAAAATTAAAAAAAAAATCGGGCTCGCCAAATATGGCGGCCAAACTACAAGTTCTCATGGATCCAAACAACACTCTGAACTTGGCAAGGTTCCATTCCACATATATATACATTTTGATAAATATAACCTAAAAGGGTAGGCCTGCGGGCTCGACCCCAGGACCTCCCCCTATACAACACCTTAACAATAGCATCCGCCACCATTGAGCCAACGGACTATGTTGTGTAGTCTACCCCACTTTTTCCTTAAATGTGGAGTCCACCCACGAATGTGGAAGGAGGGTGCTCGATGGTATGGACAGGAACAAAATTCAAGACACATTATAGAGAATTAAATGTAGGGAGAAAGAAAAAAAATTGAGATGAGATTTGTCAAGGGCCTAGGAGTGCCAAAGTCAGATTGAGGCATGCAGACAATCATTTTTGGGTAATTTGGCGCCACAAATTCAATGGTGTTATCTTTTTTCTTATCTGAGAAAAAAATTTGCATCTTAATTCCAGAATGAGGTATACTTATGTATTTTTCCAAATTCTTTTGTTGAGTTAATAAAAAGGCCTACCCATTTGAGAGAAGGACCCGGAGACGTAGTCCACCATGGACGAAATCTGTTATCAATTTTTTGTGTTCAGATTTGATGCTTATGTCTCTTCATTATTGATATTTTCCTTATTTAATGGTGCACTTTAATTTATGCCCATTTAATACAATTATTTATAAGTCACTTCGATGAAAAGATCCAGGATCAAAATGAGTAGGAATGATGATAAGATATGAAATGATGATGGGCATATATAATATGTGAAATGAGGGTTGGATGATGGGGATTGATGGTGTAGATGGTATGGAAATATATGATCAAGATTTTCATTGTGATGGTGTAGAGATGGTATATATGGATAGGAATGGATTGAATATGATGGCATGGATGGTAATGATTAATATAAGAATGAAAATGTTACTTCCATTTGAAATTTAACCATTTCTTAGTGATGAACATTGGATATTGTACCTATAGATTGTTGAAATTGTTGTTTTATTTCAAGCTTGGTAGTTTTTTGTCGACTTGTTGTGCAGAATTATTGCATATACTTTAGGATATTTTCTTAAGCATTGTAGGTATTAGAATATTTTTTGAGATGTTGCTTCTAGAACAATAATGTTGCTAGGATGTATCTTATGTGTACTTTTGAACACATATTAAAAAAATAATTTTATATACTTGAATTTGCTACATACCTTGTAATATTTCTTGATCCACATGTTTCCTTTTTTTATGTTGATCTTGGTATGCTTGTGCAGGTACTTGAAATCCTCTTCTAATGTCTTCGGTATCTATGGATACCTACTAAATTATTCTATTTTTCCTATTGCTTTTTTTCTTGTCTTTTTCTCAAGATAATGGTGCCATTTCTGGTTTTCACCTTTGTCTTACCTCATCAATCGTATAAAGGTTTTCATGATGATGATGGTGCATGTGTGTGTGTATGTGTGTGTGTGTGTGTGTGTGTGCGTGTGCGCTTGTGTATGCATGTGCGTGTGCGTGTGCACGCGCGCGCGCGTGTGTGTATTCAAATATAGGGATGCCTCCAAGGAGTTTTTCAATGAGAGGTTTGTCCCAGATGCCTCATGGAAATTTTCACCTGGGTATTTTATTGTTTTCTTTTTTCTTTTTTTTCAATACTTCTGATTCAGTAGGATGGGTTGAGGGTAGTGATGATCTCAACCACATCCAAGTGGTGTTATTTTACTATGGCTGAGAAATATACCTTGGACATATTTCTTTTGTAAATTTTGAGCCTTAATCCATTTACTAGGAGGGGGATGTTCTCTTCATATATGGTTCTTATCCTTACTGAGCCATTTTCATATCAGTTTTCAATCTTGTAGGGGTTGATCCATCTTGTTCTTTATTTTCCTTTGAAATCCTTAAACCTTGAGTTACATCATATATGTGTTCCCAATCCCCCTACTTGAAATTTTTATGCTTTATGATCCTTTCATGCCATTTTTTTCTTTTTTTTTGAACTACTTCCATATGGAACAATGTTTTTTTCCTATATTCATCCAAGGCATTTAAGTGTTGCAATATTTCCTTTTGGGATAATGAAAATTCTAAATTGAGGCTAGAGGCTTACCTTAATGTTAGAATTTCAACTTCAATTGGAAGCATTGATTTCTTTTCATATACCAATTCATAGGGTATGAACCCTATGGTGGTATTCCAAGTTGTATTGTATTCCCATAATGCCTCAATTAACTTCCTTGCCTAATATTTCTTGTTCATATTGACTGTCTTTATGAGGATTATTTCTAGTTTCCTTTTCGTTACTTCTACTTTCCCATTTGCTTGAGGATGATATGGAGTAGATTTATTGTTGTGCATGTTGTGGTGTTACTTGATGTTCTCTATGAGATTGGATGTGAATTGTAGTCCATGGTTGTTATCACTGAAATTTCGTCCGCACATGGAGACAAGAACACCGCATCATCAAAACAGGAATGAAGTCATTCATGGCACAGGATTAATTCCACAGCATGGCAAAAGGGTCAAAAACTATACAAAGTAACAAAAAATTGAAGGGAGCTTTACATAATCTGGGTGCGCGCGCATATGCGCGGAACAACAACGTACAATGCACGCATACGCGCACGATGCGCAACTGTTGGTCGAAAAACCCGCGCACCTGCTAAACGACGCATTTATTGAAATTGGTTGGCCTCCCAACCATTAATGGATCAGCTCCCAAGCCGATTTGACATCAATTCTGAGCTGAATCTGCATGGTAGGCTGGTCAAAGACCTAATTGAGCCCTAAAGAGCCCCTTTTCACACCTCAAAGGAGTTACATAATCACCCAATGCTATGCTATAAAAAGCCATGAAGAAACATCATTTTCTCAAGGAATTTCATGTATTGTTATGCTGCTAAGATTGTTAAAGACTCACTCTTTGATAATACCACATTGGCACCATTTCATAGAGCCATTCACCTACCCATTGAGTGAATGTGCTTGGAGTTCTTTCACCATCATTCTCATTTTCTCATTGTAAGGAGAGCAAGTTTGTGAGGGCCTCAAGAGCCTTCCTTTGGAGGAAGAAGGAACCACAGTTCCCTTTCTTCATTGTGCTTTGGATTTCATCAATAGACCAGCTCAAAACATTGGTGATATTGGTCTTTTTTGTTTGTTATTTCTTTTTCCATATGCTCATAGTTTTAGTTTGTTTTAATTTATTTCTTGTTTATTGTTTTGTTTTGTTTCCTCTAACCCTTTCCACTACAGCTGCCATGCTCTGCAAGACCCAATAGGGCATGTAAACACCCTTTATTTGCTCACAAGGTGACGAATTGGGTGCAAACAGATTGGCGACCATACTGGGGAGAAGGTATCAATTCCTCCCTCATTTGGGTTTATTTTGTTTTCCTTTTGATTTCATTAACTTGCAGGGACACAAACTGACCTCTGCCAACCTACTAACCAGTCAATTCACAAGAGGATTGAGAGAAATACATCCGAATTTTCTTTCTCGGCCTCTTGTCTCAAGCACGCGGGTTTTCCACCCCATAGACGCGCATCGTGCGTGCATGCGCCTGATTCGGAAGTTTCTTTCTGCGCGCATGCACTTTAGTCCTCAATTATTTCAGCGCGTAGGTGCAACATGCGCCTCTGTCTACACTAGAGGTCGCGCATCTGAACTAAATTTTACATTGTAAGGTCTTGGGATGTGGGGAAAGTCATTTTCCTTCTTAAGAATGATGATATGCATGCTCTAAATACTGCACCACTTAGACCCCTCAACTTATAAAGGGGATAATCAAACAAACATAGGCACTTAGGTGGATAAAAATCATTTTCCCTTATTTTTCTTTTTTCCATGTGGATGGCTTGCTTTGATTTATAATCTAAGTTGGACAATCATACTTAATCACACCTAATTCACATTTGGGACTAGAAATTGAAGTAACAATCTTGAGTATTCTCTTCTCTTGCGCCATCAAGCGATCTTGAGAACCAGAAAAGGATTGTGAAAATGATTTCATTTCCCTTAACAAATTTTCAAAAACCTTTAGGAGAGGACAAAGGCCCTTTTTGGGACCCCTCTTAGTTTTGTTTTTCAAACATATCCTAAATTTGTAACGGGCCCATACATGCCCACATGTCACAAAAGTAGGGTAGTGGTTGCAATTTTGCTTTCTTAGATCAAAAAACTAGGAGAGTTTAAAG
>JZKD02S1977595.1:1065625-1076960 GCA_000966675.3 Picea glauca | reverse complement strand
CAATGGAAATGAAACTCGTGATGTATGACTCTGACCCAAATAATGCAAGGATATGATGAAATAGAATTTGTTTCATTCGATGAATCCTAGTTATGGGAGAGAGAGAACAATTTCCAAATCAAACTCAATACTACAATGAAAATATAATGCTCAATTCCTTTCATATGTTAACGCAAACAATCATGTGTCAATGAACAATTTCAATATGTCTTTTTTAAAAATTCCAACACTCTTAAAACTTTGATTTTCAATGTTCTCGCAAAAAGCAAGAACAAAAACTTGAAAGAAAATGTGCAATTTACTTTCCAAGAAGAACTCTGAATAATGAGAAAAAGAAAACCAAATAATAACAACTCCAACAAAATAACCAAAAATCCAGAACTTTCAATGAAAGCAAAAACAAAATCAAACCAAGGAGCTTCTCATTGTAAATGAAAAATTTTGTCCTTTCAAACCAACAAGTACAAGAGAAACACCAAAACACTCAACTTTCAACCAATCCCTAGTTCTCAGCCAGTCAGATACCCTCAACTCTATAAGACAGAGAGAATGACTAAGCTAACAAAAGCTAAGAAATGAAAGTCAAGTTTCAATGGCAAGAAAAACCTAGAAAACTTAGATCAGTTCCAGCAAGCCAATTATAGCAAGAGATAGTTAAGTCACTGATGTAATAAGCCAAAGAGGTCCAAAACAACATATATGAGTTATTGATAGGATCAAAACTTGAAATCAAAAATTTTCAAAAAATGTTCGCAGGCTAGTGTGGAACACAGTGCGAGAAATTAAAGTTCTCGCAGAACACTTTGATGCAGCATGCGAAATATCCGCACTGAAATGTAT
Source organism: Picea glauca (assembly GCA_000966675.3). NCBI lineage: Eukaryota > Viridiplantae > Streptophyta > Pinopsida > Pinales > Pinaceae > Picea > Picea glauca. The sequence goes on along the minus strand of JZKD02S1977595.1, from coordinate 1,076,120 downwards.
ATGCAAGGTGCAAACAGTCAATGTTCTCGCAAGTTGCTAATGGAAACAATGCGAGAATCCCTGAAACTAGTGAAAATTTTGAAAGATCAAGTAAAAATGAACTTGGCTTATAGACCCAGAAGGTTTCTCAGGGTATCCTGAGGACTCAGAGACTAATAAATCAAGAGAAAAATGCAAACAGAGCAAATGGCCACAGAAAGTTCAAAAACCAAAAAGACAAAAAGGGATAGTTCCCCAACGGAGTCACCAATTTTGTTATAGAATAAGTCTGTAGGTGCGGACACTAACCGACCTCCCTAGATCCACCTGGTATCTAGAACAAAACATAACAGAATACTACACTTTCCCTAGATATAGCCTATTGAATGAATTAAGAGATAAGGGTTGTGGACATACCTTGTAATCGCTTTCCTTATGTCTTTGTTGTTCCAAGATTTGCTTCAATGCTCTCTTCCCGTCCAGATCGGAACAAAACGAACCAATCGAAGTAAAGACAAGTTAAGTTATTCAACGACTAGTCTATACATATGATCAAGGAATTATGTAATAAAATGACATCATCTTTATGGGAAAGGGACATATTGTTGTATTAATTCAATAGAAAGTGAAACTTACAACCTGAGCCTTGATGTCATAGGTCTCCTTTCGATGGCTTCCAGCTCTGACACACACACTTGCTCATGTATGAAAAAAGTCTACCACATGTGATGATCTTGCTATTGTCTCTTGTTGCTGTAGTATCTATCCTCCATACAGTCTTGCACCAATTCTCTAATCAATATCTTGCTAACTTGTTGCTAACTGAACTTGTATTAACCCTTTCCATGAGCAATCCCTTCAATATATAGGAAGAAGTAGATTAGTTACTTGGATAGGGAATGATACCAAGATATCTGGAATGACAGTACTTGAGTAACCACTTGAAATCCAACTCACCCCTTCTAGAAGATTCCCTTCTAGAAGGTTCGAGATCTTTATCTTTTTCCTTTGTAAAAGCATGTTCTCAGCCTAACCATGAGTACAGTGCGAGAAGTTCGCACCCCAAGCTAAAGCAGACTGCGAGAAACTTGGATTCCCGCAGGTGAACATATAAGCAGCCTGCGAACATGTTTCAGAGAGTGAGTTCTGGAAGAAGACAACTGTAACATTTCTCAAGAAAGTGTTCTTTATAATGAGTTTGATTTTCCATTATCATGATATCATCATGACATCATCACAATGACCAAATTTGTGGATAACACCAGGAGGGCCGATAGTTTTAGAGGCTTTTTTGGAAACCTGAAAGACATGAACCCTGGGTCAATAACTCAGATGGTCAAGAAAGAAGAGTAAGTAACACATAACCAACAAATTCTTTCATTGTCGCGTTAATAGGAATGAGAAAGGACTGAGTATATGAGATAGATTGAGCATGAAGAGAACGAAGAAAAGAAGAGAGCAATGAGCCACTAGAAGGGAATTTTGAGACCTTGGAACCCCACGAAAGTTGGAATCAAAGGCTAGTTGAGAACCAAAGAACTAGAGTTTTCACAAAAGGATAATAGAAACCCTAGGATCATACCTCGCAAATATCTGGATAAATACGTATTTATTGATTTACACGAAGTCTTTTTCTGTGATTTTCTTCATATACTACAAGAGTGGATGCTAAGGTTGAAGGATAACCATGCGACGAACCAGATTTGATAGATAGATTGGACTCCAGTACATATTGAGAAGTTACAGCAGGTGAACAAAAACTTCACCCGTGCAGTAGACTTTTGGCTTGACAGTATTGTGGCAGGCTTCATCACAGAGTTTGTCGTTGACACAACAAAGTCATACAATGTAGCAGAGGAATAATTTCTACATGGACCTCGAGGAAGGTACATTCAATCACTCTATACTTCTATCAAGATACTGCTATATAACAAAGGTTTAATGACAATGTAATCAAATAGCTAAACTTCCCTGCGTACATGGGGGAAGGGGCGGAAGCACTGACAGAAAGAGGATAAATGGAAGGAGGTAAGGCAAAGGCAAGCAGGAGGAGGAACCCTTGGACCTGATCATGATGGACGATGACCAGTTCAAGTGGATCTTGGCATCAAAAAGAAAGACGTGTAGCAGAGTAACCTACCAATACAAAATGAATACCAAGAAGAGAGTCGTAATCACGAGGGAAGGCTTGGAGAGTGATGAGAAAGAGGTAAAGGATATCTGGGTTGTGGAGTAGATTGAGGAAATCATGTGTGCAACATATGAGAGGAAAACAAGAGGTCCAAGAATGTTTGACACTACTAGTAAATATTTAGGAAAATATGAACTAGAACAATCAGAATGTTTAGTGGATTTTAGTCGAAGCAAGGGATGACAGATGGAACATCAATATAGTCACTCGTGGAGGAACAAAAACAGGAAATGACACAGTTCAACAGGAACCAACACAGAACCAATGGGTAAAGAGGCCACTAAACCAAAGAATCAGTTCGAAACGCAAAAGGAAATCCTGACAAGAATTTCATAAGGAGGACACAACCTCGACTTCAATTACGTAGCCATTCAAGGAAGCCCCAAAATATGATATGCCACGCTCACTAGATCATACCAATAAAATGCAGCCCATGGGACAAGTAAGTACAATCAAAGGATTTTTTTAATCATGTGTGAAATTATTAAGTGATCCATCATCTGTGAAAATATTGCAAAACATACTAGATAAATGTAGCAGTGAGATAGAAGAAAAGATAGAACCAAAAACCGTCAACCACCTACATACAAGAAGAAGAACAAGTAGGGAATTTAGATTGAATGCTAACATTGGGGATTTCAACATGGGAGACATTATACTGATTCTAGGATCCGAAGTGAATGTATTACCAAAGAATACATGGAAATGTATGGGAGAGCCAACACTAGGATACTCAAATGTCCAATTAAAACTAGCAAACTAGCATAGGGTCTTACCAATAGGTAGACTGAAAGGAGTGATAGTAGATATTCATGGAGTACGCACTAAAGCAGACTTTGAATTCATTGAAATATTAAACGAAACAACACCTTACCCGACATTGCTTGGTCTGGATTGGGCATTTGACAACCAGGCCATAATCAATTTGGAAACCTAGAAAATGACATTTGAATCTAGAGAATACAGGATCATAGCACCATTAGATCCATCCGAAGGGGAGAGGTTCGTAGAACCCACTTTTATGGACTTAGAGGAAATCGGCCAATTGTACAAAACAACTACGTGCGATGAGGATTACGTAAGCCCAACTAAAAAAGGGGTACTCAGTTGGAGGAGCAATACTTTATGTGCAACAGACTCAGACATTGGGCTAGAAAACTGGTAGCAGAGACTACACGAAGTATCCACGAGAATATGTGCAAGAATAGACTGCGCAGTAAGGTGGGTAGGCACAGAAATCAGGGAACCACCCAGTTTCCATGGACTAAATGATTTGGAAACATTCTTGACACAATATGAAGACGAAGTATTACAGAATCATAGATTGTTATCACTCGACTTAGCACTAAAGGCCACACCCGCAAGGTGGTGGGGCACACATAAAGAGACAATCATAGACTGGTATCAATGTAAGAGATTCCTATGCATAAGGTTCAGTGCAGAACAGGAAAACAACAAACAAAAGAAGTATGAAGGACAAGGGACAGTAGTGGAACACTTGGAGAAGTGAAAAATGTGGTGGAAAATGACACCACCAGAGGAATGGCCTCATCACTTCATACATACTTTAGAGGGCATACCAGCGAACTGGTATACAGACCAGGAATTGTGCAAAGGAACTACAACATGCAGGACATTGCAACAGAACTTCACAATCACTTTCTCATTCGAGCATGAGAACCCCAACATAGACGCAACCCTCAAATGGATCAAAGGAGTGATATTCATCAAAGAACCAGAAATAGAATCTATCACAGAAGAGCAATAGCAGAATAGACATACAGTGAAGGAACTTCTATCATGTTACCATGTACAGGAGGAAGCACCAGATGAAGAGAACCCATGCGATATTTACATTGACGAAGTAAAAGGTGAAAGAGATGTGGAGGGACCACCCATAGAATCAGAAATCATTTTTGCAGCAATCAAGGTAAAGAAAGTTAACATCGGGACAACTGAGCAACCCAAAATGGCTAGCATTGGAGATTACTGGGATGAGCAAATAGTAGAAAGCGTCACAGAGTTGTTGTGCGAATATAGCGACATTTTTCCCACAACATTCACAGAGATGAAGGGTATAGCCGGAGAACTAGGAGAAATGAAGATACCACTTAGACTTGATGCGAGACCTACTAGACAACAACCCTACAGACTAAACCCCATATATAAACAAAATGTTAAAGACGAAATTGATAGGATGCTCGAATCCGACATCATCAAACCAGTTGAGGAGTCAAAATGGATAAGTCTGATAGTAGTGCAAGACAAGAAATAGGGAAGAGGAATCACGATATGCATCGACTTGAGGAAGTTGAACGATGCATGCCTACATAAACCATTCCCTACACCATTCACAGACGAAGTGTTAGAGAATGTGGGAGGACATGAAGCTTACTCATTCATTGATGGATTCTCAAGATACCATCAGATTAAGATAGCACAGGAAGATCAACATAATACCATGTTCGCGACAGAATGGGGATCTTATCAATACACAGTCATGTTGTTTGGACTGAAGAATGCACCGACAATATTTTCTAGAGTGGTCATCGTAGCATTTAAGGAATTCATCCACTAGTTTCTTGAAGTATACTTGGATGATTGGATGGTATATAGCCTGTTGAAAAAACATGTGGACATTTGACGACTGATGTTAGAACGATGCAGACAGTGCCAGATATCATTGACCATCAAGAAATGCATATTTGGGACACCGTTTGGGATACTATTGGGCCATATAGTATGTAAACAAGGCTTATTAGTAGATCTGACAAAGATTGCAGTCATTGTTAACTTTCCTGCACCAAAAATAGTCTGCCATCTACGAGCGACATTAGGACACACATGATACTACAGGAAATTCATCAAAGGATATGCATAGATCACAACACCAATGGAATATTTGTTAAGAAAGGATACAAAGTATCAATGGAGCGACGAGTGTCAACGCGGCCTGGATACCCTGAAGGAAAATATGGTCACCATGCTGATATTAGTATTTCCATACTGGGAAAAGACATTCCATGTGCATGTAGATGCATCAACGATAGCACTTGGAGCTATCTTAGCGTAGCCAGGAGTGAGAGACTTGGATCACCCGATAGAGTTTGCAAGAAGGAATTTATCAGACTCAGAACATAATTATAACATGACAGAAAGGGAAGGCCTAGCCATGGTCTATGCACTACAGAAGTTCATACATTAACTGTTGGGAAAACACTTTCAGATGTTCACAGATGACTCAGCCCTGAAATACCTAGTCAACAAGCCAATGTTGGGGGGGATAATTTGTCAATGGTTACTATTATTTCAAGAATTTGACTTTGAGGTAATAGTTAAACTAGGAAAACTGAATGCAAGACCTGACCACCTGTCAAGGGTCACAAATGAAGAAGAACCTACGAACATAGAAGACAACTTTTTAGATGAAAAATTATTCTCAGTACAGATTGTTGATGATTACTTCGTAGAGATCATCCAGTACTTCAGCACAGGTATTACACCGCACTAATATACCACTATGTAGAAGAAGAACATAGTAGTCTGGGTGACCGACTATCAACTGATTATAGGTCATTTATACAAGATGGGCACAGATAACATTTTTTGAAGGTACATGTTAGAGCATGAACGACCAATAATTTTAGCAGAAGCCCACAAGGGAATGGTAGGAGGGCATTATGCAGCAAAAGCTACCACGCAGAAGGTATTATGTGCAGGACTATGGTGGCCAACAATTCACAAAGACTCGAAAGACTACTGTCAGAGATGTGATGTCTATCAAAGGGTAGGCAAACCCAATAAAAGAGATGATGTAACACCCTGTTTCCCCTAGATTGTAAATATAACTGGACTGGCCAAGGACTATGGAAAACTCATAAGTATGAATATGTGATGTAAATGGACCTGCAAGAAGAGGTCAATGAATGTGAATAATATCTTGAATTTATTGCAGGACTGTTGAGAGGGAATGTGCAGAAAAGAGACCACGATGGTAGTGGAAGGCCCTTGAAAAGGTGGCATTAACTTCCACCGAGAATAAAATACCGTATTTGGACTCCACTGGCCCGGAGAACCAAAAGCGGCTCGCTGGCCCTAAAATTCAATGCCTCGCAGGCTGGTAGGTGGATGGATTGATGAGGGATGGGATGGTGAATCGCCCATCCCTAGAGCCATCAGGCCTGATCGGCGCGAGGGTAATCGTACCACACACAACCTCGCAAGAGGATAAGGCGTATGGAAGAAGCAATTAGGAGGAGCAAATGTGAGGGGAACTCTGGAAGATTATGCAGAGTGAGTGATAGCAGAGAGGAAGGATTGCAACCTTCGCTCCTAGTCACTGGCAGACAGAGAGACACAGTCTCAGAACATCGTGGTCTCAGCTCGGGGGTGGCTAGTGGTAAATCCGTTGGGATTTGTTGAGCCTACGGTTGGGTGGAAACGAGCACCCCTCTCAGTAGTTGCACCCACTTATGGTGTTATATCTGATAAGTATTTTATGTATTGCATCTTGAAATTCATACACTGATATACATACATATATATACTCACAGCACTGTGAGATTGTGAACGATTTTTGTGTAAGAATGTCTGTGAATGTTTTGATAATAATTAATGGACATATGCTTGTAATAGAGGAATCCATGCACGACTTACGTCGATAAAAATGAATCTAATTATGCATAAGTTGAACCAAGTCATACTTCCAGTCCATTATCGAGAATTTGTTTCCCTTATCCGTATCCAGGAATGCCCCAGAATAGACCTCTTCACGGAGATTCCCTCCTTAGAAAGGTTTACCAAGAACCTGGAAGAAGGACTTGAATGTGCAAGTCTTAACAACCCTGTGCGAAGAGGAATGACCCTCTTGAAATCTTGAAATAGAAGCGTAAGGATAAGTATCGATCAATGGATGAGATTCTGTCGAAGAATCTGTGGTCATTTACGATCATTAAATCAAAGGAATGAGCGAGGGCGTCAATTTCCTTAACCCTTTTTCCCTCTATCTTCGTGAATAGCGAGGAAATTTGAATCATAGATCTCTAGGCTCCATGAGAACATCTGGACCATTGGTTTTCCACATCCAAAGAGCATTAGGAAAGGATGTGGAATCGGGGCTGATCTGAACCATCAGATCTTAGCTAGGAAACATGACATTCATTAGATCTATCGGGAGATAGACAAGGGTTAAGCCTTCGTGAATAGGGATCTTTCTACCTTGGAGGCTCGCGGGGTAGAAGTCCAAAATTTGGATGCTCTAAGTCACGAGTGGCAAAGCCACGAGTGAATCTGAGCCGTCCATATGAGGAGGATAGGTGGCAGGAATCCAGGGATCTCGTGAGCTCGGAGGCTCGCGGGGTAGAAGTCCAAAAGTTGGACACTCTAAGTTGCGAGTGGTGAAGCCATGAGAGGATCTTAGCCATCCATCTGAGGAGGATAGGTGGCAGAAATCCAAGGGTCTCACAAACTCGGAGGTTCGCAAGCTAAGAGCCCAAAAGTTGGATGCTCTAAGTCGCGAGTGGTGAAGCCATGAGAGGATCTGAGCCATCCATCTGAAGAGGACAGGTGGCAGAGATCGAGAAGATCTCACAAACTCGGGAGTTCGCAGGGTGAACGCCCAAGTATTTGGTGTTAAAATTCACGAGACGCGAGGTCACGAAGCAGCGAAGTGGCGAGAGGCTGTGAGCCATCCATCTAAAGAGGACAGGTGGAAGATATCGAGAAGATCTCGTGAACTCGGGAGCTCATAGGGTGAACGCCCAAGTAATTGGTGTTAAAGGTCACGAGCCACGAGGTTACGAAGCAATGAAGTGGTGAGAGGCTATGAGTCGTCCATCGGAGGAGGATAGGTGGAGGAGATTGAGAGATCTCGTGAACTCGGGAGTTCGCAGGGTGAGAGCCCAAGTATTGGGTATTCAAAGTCATGAGGATGCGAGAAGCGAGAAGTTAATAACTGTTGGATCCGGATCGCGGGAAGACCATTGGATCCACATGTGGGATCGTGTATCGGAGCCTCGCAAGAAAAGGCCCGAGAAGTTGGCCACAGGAATCACAAGGTTTTGAGTAGCGAAATCCCTCGGGGAAAAGTCAGTGAGTTGACTGACCATCGAGTCTCGGAGATCCGAGAACCTAGTGTTCAACCTTTGAACTCACGAAGTCATGAGTTCCAATTCCCTGATAAATCGAGGAAGGGGGAATCACGCGAGAGAACTGTGGGAGAAGATTTCCCGATAGGGAAATAGAAGAACCTTGGAGTTCTTTGGGCGAGAAGAAGAAGATCCTGTGAGCAGACGTGCCCGTGGTTGGCGTGCCTGCATCAGGTGGGACATAAGACCATGGTTATATACAGAGAATCGGGTAGATAAATAGAAGACCTATGATTCGGGGATTGGCATTTTGCTGCGACAGGCTCCGGGGATTTTCATTGTAGAGAAAACAATGAAAAATTTTGATTTATGGTAGTCGGTGTGTTACAAAGTGGTATCAGAGCATGGTTACAACACTTGGCCTAATTGGGCTCATGCATGAGTCCCTCATAAACTCCATTCGAAGCACTCCTATGAGGAGTAACCCCTTGACTTAACTATCTTTTCCAGGATTAAAAACTTGAAATATGAAAACCCGACTGTGTATGCATGTGAAAGAGTTATGAAATTATGCACAAAGTATAAAAAGAATTTAACTCTTGACTAATAACCAGCATTTGTCTTTTCACTCAAGCGGATGATCAACCGCGGGAATCTACAGACGCAGAGCATGGTGACTCACCAAGAGGTGGGAGAAGCCTCCCACAATAGAGATGAAGAGTCTGATGAAAGAAGAGCAATAGGAACCCCTCCAGGCCTAGCTGAGACTGTGAGGAGTCTCATGGTCGAATTGCAAATTTGTAAGGCCGATAATGAAAGGATGATGAAAGAATAGGAAAAGCAAACCGAAATTAATGAAGTTCTACTGCAGAGCTTATCTGACTTACAACGACAAATGCAGCATGAACCTGAGATGAAGAATCATGGTTGTATCAGTGGTCATACTGAGAGAAGCATGTCAAGAAAGGTCCACCCCAGAGGTAAAGGACCAGTGCCAAACGATTCCACTGAGAAGGAAGCTGGCGATTCAGAAGGCTCTTCCAGCAGCAGGACCAGTTCCTATTCTCAAAAGAAACAGAAGAAGCAAAATACTTCTAAAGGTCACAAATTTGAGGAATTCAGGAAGGCCAAACCTCCCTCCTTCGATGGCAAGATAAAGAAGGGAGAGGAAGCTGAGGCTTGGCTACTTGGACTGAAGAAATATTTCAGAGTCCATGATTTCTCAGAGAACTTGAAGGCCCGAGTGGCCACTTTCAATCTGAACGAAAAGGCTTCCATCTGGTGGGAAGACCTTAAGAATATGAAAGGGGTCCACGAGGAGGACCTGTCTTGGAAACGGTTCACGAAATACTTCCGGAAGAAATATTTGTCGGAAAGGTATTTCGACGAGAAGGCTAAAGAGTTTTATGAACTCAAACTGGGAAAACTTACTATGGAGGAGTATGTCAATAAATTCCTTGACTTACTGAGGTATGTACCCTATATTAAAGAAGAGAAGACGAAGGCAGAATGCTTCATCAGTGGGATACCCAAGGAATACTGGAACCGAATTGAATTTGATGAGCCAAAAACCTTAGAAGACACTATAAGAAAGGCAACATATTGTCATGAACAATATGGACATTGGGCAGAATCTCGTGGAGACTGGAAACAGAAGAATGGTTCCAAATTTCAGAAGAAAGGGAGAAAATCCTCGGGATTTAAAAACTACAAGAAGAACCACAGAATGAACTTTCCAGCCCGAAGTGTACTCCAACATAACTTTCCCTCGACGGACGGAAATAAAACTTTTGGACCTATACCAGTAAATACTAATAACCCAAAGAGAAAACCTTTGGAATGTTGGGATTGCAGAGGAGATCATCTCCAGAGAGACTGTCCACTCCGACAACAGAACAGTCGGAAAATTTATAACATGCAGGAAGCTACCATGGTCAATGATGTGGCAAGGAGTGTGCCGCAGATCTATGCAGCCTTGGATAATAACCAAGATGACCACCAAGCTTCAATGGTGGAAATAGAAGGTATGATCTTCAACCATATGGTATCTGTTTTGATTGACCCCGGTTCAAATTTGAGTTATATAGCCCCTAAAACTGTTGATAAGTGTAAGCTACAACCATAAAAGAAAACTAAACCATGGTTGGTACAGTTAGCCACTGGCACCAAAAGAAAGGTGGTAGAGGCTGTACCAACTTGCGAAATAATGTTGGGTGAATTCCCCACCCAAGCAACCCTT
>JZKD02S1977595.1:1039187-1053423 GCA_000966675.3 Picea glauca | reverse complement strand
CTCCATTGATTGATGATCAAGGAGAGCATGTTCAGATTCCTTCCATAGATGATTTTTCTCCAGAGTATCTAACAGAACTGTAGGAAGACACCATACTTGACAGGAGAATGTGAACCTCGAAGAGAGAAAATGTGGAGTATTTGTGAGTTGGTTTTAAAGGGACAAATCCAAGGAAGGCCAAGTGGATTTAGTTTGGAAGGGTGAGGGAACTATACCCTCATATTCATATAGACTGAGATAGTCTTTTGGAGGTCCAAAAGCTTCCCAATGGGGAGGTGTGATCAGGGGATCAAATTTTGCTCAGTTTCAAAGTTCTCGGAATGCGACGAAAACAGTGCCATTGCGTCCGTCTCGTTTTCTTGATTCCGGCGGTATATTTACTTTCTCAAACGGAGTCCATATGGAGAAGATATCGCGATCTGTTCGCCAAGCCAAACATGCAAAATTTTTGGATGATGACTGTACCTGTCCGTACAGTCCGTATGGTAACGTGGCAGGGTCGTACCATCCATATAGTGACATGGTAGGTGGATGATGTGGCATGTTTTCATTGGTTGATGTTGGTGAGTAGCATGTTGACACATGTCCAGTTGATGGCAAATGATATGAGGACACATGGCCCAATCCATGGGCGCCACGTGTCCCCCTCGTTGATTAGTTATGTGTAAAAGTTTTATGGGAGTCCGCAGGGTTCGACCCCCGAACCTCCCCCATTGTTAAAGCCTTGACAAACCTCCGCTAACCACTATGCCGCCACATAAACCTTGTTAGGTTTATGGTATTAATTTTATTTAACATTGTTTAATGTTGAAAGCAGAAGGGGGTCGGGTCGGGGCTTAGCCTCGACCCATAGTTTTGTTAATACATATAACCATTGTATTTTATTATGGTGCACGCGATTTAAAATTGCATACATATATATATACCATAGTTTTCCATTGTATTAAACATGCGCGCGGGGTTTTAACCAATGGATAACCCATGGTTTGATCGGTGGTATAAGGGCGCGGGAGTTATATGGTTGGACAATGAATTTAACCACTTTTTGGCCAAGCATGAGGTCGCATGCGCCATACTCCCAGGTGCCGAGGTGGTTAGGGGCTGGTGTGCCCTTAATCGTCCTACGGTTTGTACCGGTGCGCGATTGCGTACAGGACTGGGTTTTTACGCTTAAAAGAGCGTGTGAGGCAGGTTTATTGAAGGGGGGTGGAAATTGTAGAACCAGAGACAACAAGCTTGAAGAGGGAGACTTCCAGGAGGCCTAACTTCTTCATTTTTCGACCGATTGAGGTGCCGAAGGAGCCCAGACAGGATTTTTGGGATGCTGGGAAGCCATTGGAGCAGTCAGTTTGTCATTTTGAGCATTTTAAGACATGTTTTTGAGCACATTTTGAGAAATTAATAATAATGATCCATTGGAAGATGGACCAGGAGATGTAGCCCATAAGAGGGGTGAACTCCTTTATCAATTGTTGTGCACGTGTGTTTATGTTAAATGTTTATGCTGTTGTCTATGTGTATTTTGCATAAGTAATCCTTAAATTATGTGTTGCAAATTGATCTTGTTGCTTTAAACACATAACATTTAACTTGCAATAATTATTCAAGTTTTTCAAGTCTTCTTCATTTTTAGATCACTTGGGAAGGCTCAAAATGCATTGGTTAGGACCATACAAAGTAAAATCTGTCACAGATGGAGGGGTTCTATAGCTAAGAGATTTAGCAGGCATAGGCCTTAGAGGAATGATCAACGGGAGCTGACTGAAACTGTATAAGGACAGTCGACCACCCACCGTGCAGTAAAAAAAAAAAATGGAAAAAGAGAAAAAAGGAAACAAAACTAAAGAAGGCGCAGCATGCCAAAAATAGAAAGGACACATGAAGTTGGAAAAATAAATTCAGCAAAGGCACGAACAACGGTTACATACAAAGGGAAAACAAGAGGGAAATGGAAAGTCAACAAAAGCAGGAGGACACGACAACACTAGCCGGAATTAAAGAATGGCAAGGACTGATGGGACATCACATTAAATGTGCCAACTAGAGTCAGCAAAGCAAGCGTAATGGAAAGTATGAAACTGTCGTAGATGCATTGAACCCATAGTTAGGGTGCATTAAACACATAATGAAGGCATCGTCCTCAACAAGATTCATGACAATCCCATACAACATGTGAGCATGGGAGCAACTAGTCTATTCGCGAAAGGAGAACAGAGATAGAGTAATAATAGCCAGAACGAACAGAGCGAGACTATGGATCTCACAGAAGCTATTCGAAATCAACAAATGTTTGATAGTCACAACTATGGCACCACCAAATCCAGCAAAATTAGGCCAGACTGCCAGGCCGACTAGGGTGCAAACTAGGTCACAAGGACCGTTGGAAGAAAATGACCAGCAACAGTCGAAGATTATCGATATCGACAAAATTCCATCCCCAAAGACGATACCAGTGAACTCTACACCAATTGTGGAAGGAATTCATCAACCACAAGAAGAGGCCATGAAAGTGGATATGCCAGTAGCGACGCAAAAGCCTCAGAAAGAGAAAGCAGAAACCCAAAAGGAAGTGCAACTAGGAAGCACTGAAGAAGCCTTGGAAGTTAACAAAATGGCACAGAATCTGGAGGTAGCAGTGCAACCAAACGAGTCTCAAATGACCCTCTTAGGTCAACCAACATGGGAGACCATTGAAAATTCCTTGGCTTGGCCAAAATTTCTTACAAGGTAACAACCAGAAGCTGTTGGAACTTCGATCTAGCCATCACAGTAGGAATATAGAGTATAGATATCGAGCTCACCTCGTAAGAATCCTGCAACAGAAATGTTTCTACAATGCATACCAGTTGGAGTATAGGTAGAAGCGGAGCTACTGGGTCACGTCGGGAAGCTCAAATATTCAGACCATGACATATCATAAGAAACCAAGTTTCTGGAACTTTCACGGAAGGTCTTTATAGAGACCATAGGCACAACCCGGCTGGGAGAAGAGATTACCCAGCCATACCAGTGGGCAACTAGGCTGGACAAAACAGGATTCTTAGGTATGTTGACCCTACCACATTTTGTCAAAGCCAATACATGACAACCTGCATCAATCAGCTATTAGCAGTCACACATGGATGGGACATATGGTTGGACAAACCCGTCCCCATAATTTTTGAGATTATCAAACAAATCACAGGGTTACCAACTCAGGGTATGGACCTCGCATTGATTCTAGACAACAAATCCAAGGAGAAAGTGTTGGTAGAGGAAATGAAGAAAAAGTATGGCACCACCAGGGGAACGAGAGGAATCATTATCAAACGAATCAACAACATAGGTACACAATTGGGCGCAAATATCTTAGCCTGCAAATTGCTAAGAAAATGCCGCAAAGACGAAGTACCAGCAGGAGTCATTGCAGTTGCAGTTCAGTGCATCGAAGTCACCTAAATGAGATGGCTTCCATATTTATTGAACTTATTTCAAGAGGAATGCAAGGATGCATAGGACCTAGGCATAGAGTTCCATTACTCATGGCTCATCACCTTAATAGCCTTCATGGGATGGTGGGAACCAGGGTATGTAATTTTTTGTACCAGACCACAGCCAGTGGGAGCTAGGTACCTACTACTGATATCTGGGCTGCATTCTAGGCATAAGAGGGAGAATGGAATCATATTCGAATCATACCTACATGACATATAGGAAGCTATCAGCTGATCATGGAGAATAACACTAGAGGTTGTCGCACGATATGCAGACATCACCAACTTTCGAGCCACACAACAAACAATGTGGATACAACTAAGGCAGGATCCAGATAAATAGTGGCTAAAGATGCGCTACTACATCACAGAGGGATATATTTACATGGTCATCAATGAATGGCTCGATGAATGGAAAATCCCATCCATTACTGGGGAAGTCCCAGAACGAACAACAGAAGGAGAGGCAGAGCAGGCGGAAACACAGCCCCCGGAAATCCAAGTGCCCAAGAAACCAAGAACAGACCAAGGAAAACCAACTCAGGAAGATGAAGGGTAAAATAAGAGAGGAACCCAGAAAAGGAAGAAAGAGACTACACAGGTGGCCAATGAACAACAGAAACAGGTTGTGGGAGCGCAGGAGACCACCCTAAATCCCAATACGCAAGAATCAAGGGGAACTAAGAGACAGGAGGTGCATGCAAGAAATAAAAGGCACAATGATTATCACTTGACTATACAATCATGGAGGATGATGGGGAAATGATCGCTAGAATGGTCCAAGATTGTCTAGCAGAGGACGTTGATCATGCAACACATCACATGGATAAACTACAAAAATAAATGGCAGAGATGGGGCAGTTCCTCAAGAAACTCAGGGAATTACAGATAGAAAGAAGGATAATCATGGGGAAAGAAAGCATGTAGAAACTGAAGTAACAGCTAGAGGGAAACACAACACGCACACATTCAATAAAGCGTGCACAAGGGAAGCGATAGCTGGAGGGAAACACAGCACGTGTGCATGCAAGAAAGCGCTCACAAGGGAAGTGACAGCTGGGAGGAAGAACAACATGTGTGCATGGGAGGAAGACCTAACATCGATAAGGTTAGGGTTTTTTTAATACATTGTAAATGGATGAAGAGCCCGGTAGATATAAATATAGATACGTAGGTATAATAGAGGGTTCCAATTTTTGTTGTGTAAGGCTGGTTTTTTATTAGTTTGTCTCTATATTGTTCATGTCGAATATGTACGAGTCGATGTGATATGTAATATTGTGATGAAATATTTTGTAAGTTGTTGAGCTAATAATAGAGGAGAGGAGGAATATCTGAGGATTAGATCGCAAGCTGAGGAGCTCAGTGCGATCCAGTTCGGCTCATATAGATATTACCCATCTGAGGAGAAGTGTAAGCGTACAGCGTTGGAGATGTAGAAATACCATAATAAAAGAGCCAAGAGACAAATATTTGTGGACGTAGCCTAGGAGGGGGTGAACCACGATAATATCTGTGTAATGTGATGAATGCATGTATGTCTTTACTTTTCTTCAATAGTTAATTTGTATGCTTAATGAATGAGTTAATATATTCTTATGAAATACAATTGTATTGCTTGGGAAATAAATTGTGGTAGATCAGTGCGTGACCGTGAATAACAGTAGATTGCAATCACAATTCGTAGTGCATGAATCTGAATAATAAACCCATATCTCATACTCAATCCTAGGTTGTAAAAACCTAAGTCTTACAACCACCCATTTAAAGCTATCTCGGGTGAGACTGCCCAGTGCATTATGTGTATTGTGTTGCCTTCTAGTTTACCAGGAGGGAAGATAGTTTTAGAGGCTTTGTTGGAAACCTGGAAGACATGAACCCTGGGTCAATAACATTTTAAACGACTGAACATCCAGATATATATAAATATAGATATGTAGGCATAATAGAGGGTTCCAATTTTTTTTGTGTAAGGCTCGTTTTTTATTAGTTTGTCTATATATTGTTCATGTCGAATATGTACAAGTCGATGCGATATGTAATATTGTGATGAAATATTTTGTAAGTTGTTGAGCTAAGAAAAGAGGAGAGGAAGAAGATCTGAGGAATATATCGTAGGTTGAGGAGCCTAGTGTGATCTAGTTCACCTAATATAGATCTTACCCATCTAAGGAGAAGTGTAAGTGTGCAGCACTGGAGATGCATAACTACCATAATAAAAGAGCCAAGAGACAAATATTTGTGGATGTAGCCCAGGAGGGGGTGAACCATGGTAATATCTGTGTAATGTGATGAATTCATGTATGTATTTATTTTTCTTCAGTAGTTAATTTGTATGCTTAATGAATCAGTTAATCTATTGTTATGAAATATGATAGTGTTGCTCAGGAAATAAACTATGGTAGATCGGTGCGTGACCATGAATAATAGTAGATTGCAATCATAATTCGTAGTGCATGGCTCTGAATAATAAACCCATATCTCATACTCAATCCAAGTTTGTAAACACTTGAGTCTTACAACCACCCATTTAAAGCTATCTCGGGTGAGACTGCATAGTGCATTCTGTGTATTGTGTTGCCTTCTAGTTTACCTGGAGGGCTGATAGTTTTAGAGGGTTTGTTGGAAACCCAAAAGACATGAACCCTGGTTCAATAACTCATATGGCCAAGAAAGAAGAGTAAGTAACAGATAACCAACATGTGTACTCTTTTACTGTCATTCCTTTCTATCTCAGGTTCTGCATCCTCCTGAACATATTTATCTGATAATCCTTGGGCATGAACTTAGCCTTCATCTTGGCTACCATTCTATCCCAACTCTTAATATTTTTCTTACCTTTTCTTTGTCTATCAGCTTGCAATTCATCCCACCATAGTGATGCATGTCCTTTCAATCTGGTGACAACATGTTTCACCTTCTTCTCCTCGTCGACATATTCATAATCGAAATACTTGTCCATGGACCTTATACAGTCTAGAATCTCTTCAGCATCCAAATTGCCTTCATACATTGGGATGTTTATCTTTTCTCTAGCTCCCAACTTCGCAATAGCTTTCAGTAAGTTTTCTTCGGAAACATACCCTCCTATAGCTTGTTCAACCTCTATCTCTTCACTTTCTTCCTCACTATTGTCTCCAGTGTTAGGTGTTCTCCTCTGTGTTGCTTCCATCGCCTCCATCCTGGCACTAAGTTCCCTCACTTCTCATTCTACATCGCGATTATTTATAGGTGACTCCTCGCATCTCCTTGGTGGCATTGTGATGACCTTTTCTCACTCCCAGAGTACAACTTTGAGTTCTTTATTTCTCTCTGATACCACTTGATGCAGACCCCCCTACTCTCCCTTGGGGCTACGTGACCTCCCAGTAAAGGATCTTATAATTCTTGAGTTGAATCGGCTCTTTGGGCCTTCAATAGACCCACAAATCAATTTAATATGGGCCCCTTATATCCTTGAGGCATAGGTTTCATGAAACCCGCGGGCTCCTAGTGAGCTCATGTTCCCCTTTAAAACTTTAAATAATAGACGCTCCCCTCCCTTTTCTAAGCCCCTCTCCAATATGACCATGGGATATGACTTGGGATAAACCTCCTAAAGAGCTTAAGAATTTCATCTTCGGAAAAATCCAGAAACACTTCTCCACAAATCCCCAGAGTTCTAAAATTGTGGAGCACCGAATCCACAATGGGATCAAAGGTCCATAAACCCTGCTCAAATCAACGGTTTATGGTGAATCTGGGAGTTTGGGCTTAGGTCGTTCTTCCTTCTCCAACACCTTAAACTTCTGGAGCATTGAACTAATGGAGGTAATATCCACCCTCAAATGGACGACCAATATCTCTTCGGGACTCCGGCCTTCGGGCATTCTTGCAAAACTGCACCCAATTTCTTTCGAAGTACTTCTCCTCTGAAACACATGGATCTCCACCACACATCCTTTTGGATCCAACTACCCAAATATTCTCTACCCTTCATGACTTCATGAATATCACACTTTTCTCCACACAAATCTTCCAAATTTCTTTCCCATGAACTCTCGGATCTTCCACCACCTGTCAACCTGGACGATGGATGGTCCAAATTTACCTCGGCTCCTAGACCTTCGGGATTCCTTCACCCTTCTGCACTCACTCTCTCCCAAATTTCTTACCTTCTGGACACCATGAACTGGTGCCACATGTCCCCTGGTAATCAACAACCATGATATATTTTGACTCCCGCCTCTTTGAGAGTTCTTGGCTCATAATCACCCCAATTATTCCAGATGGATATAACCCCAGACTCTCTGATTCATTGCCACATCCCTCCTGGTGATCAATGATCAGGATCTACTGCACTCTTCAGAGCTTCAACATTTTTAGCTTCTACTCCATGCAGATCTTCTGGAGCTCTTTTTCACGAACCCTTTGATCTGCTACCACCTGTCTGTCTAGACGATGAACAATCCCTAACCTCTTTTGGAACTTCGGTAAATTCTCGCTCTGGTGTGCACACAAAGACTTAAAACTCGTGCGCTTTTCCCAAATCCAATGATCTAGAATGACCCCTCTCCCTCTTGGATAGATCTTGACTGATAACTCGTGAAACCTTTAGAGCTTCACTCCCTTTGAATATTTATCCCGCTATCTCTCTTGAGGTTTATTTCTCGAACCCTTTAACTCCTTAGAGTTTTACTCCAACACTTAGTCGAACTTCCAGTCTATGCACTCCTTGCAACAGATTCTTATGCAAGACTTATCTTCTTGCGGGCGACTGAGCACACCTTGCATTAGTCCCTCTGCACTCCTTACAAATGGAAGTTTCACGCTATCTCTTCTGAGCTTCTGAGTTGAAATAGACTCCATCAATGCACTCCTTGTGGACTATATGCACACTTTGCATGAACTCAATGAAGAGAAACGATTTGAAACGTATTCCAATACTTCATAGTATCATATGCTCAACAACATAACTCATTCATTCATGAAAACAAAAAATAATAGGGGAACTGTAAACAATAGAGACACCATGCATCGGGTCAATATCCCTTTGTTATATTCATTCAAATGTAAAATAGCTACAGTTATGAAAACAACTTACATTCAGTAACAACTATCTCCTCCTAAGATGAAGCATCCATATTCAGGAATTTGATGTATCTACTTATACAAGAGGTCCTATAGGGCTCCCTCCAACTACCTACCTGATCAAAATAAAAGATTACATCTACTTAGTCCTATTACAATAAACGTCTGTGATAGACAATTGAAGAAGAATCTTCAGATCCATGCCAAAATCAAATAACTAAAGGATGATATGATCTCTTCTAGTTTGGCACGATCATTCAACCTCTGACCATTAAAACGTACTTGATTCATTATTTACTCAGAAGTTCTCTGAGATACGCCATCTTTCAAAATTCAAAATTTTACTCAAAAAGCGCACTAGGCATTGTGTTGTCATCCCATGTGGCTTTGTTGATGATGTTTCGACATCATAAACCATAAGTAAATGTTGTGCAATGAGTGTACAGTGCAATCTCACCCGAGATAGGTTATGGGGGAATGAAAGAATCAGATGTCTACAGTCAGGGAAGGGATTGGGGATGTGATCTGTTCCTTTTCCTCATGCATCACATTTATTATTCATTCATTTAAACCTAGTATTCATTCATCAAAGAAACTATGCATGCATGTTGTCATAATCTAGGATAAATATCCATTCTTTAACCAATAAATAGCATAAACAATAAAACACCCATTCATACACATTAACACAACAGGTTTATCGTGGTACACCCCCCCTGGGGCTACGTCCACAAAGATATGTCGCTTCTTCTCCTTTATTCATCATTTTTCAAACTCTATGTTGTGTGCATTACATTCTTCATGCTTACAATAAAAAAAGTAGAATAATTTTTATCTATGAGGTGAACTAGACCACACCAGGCTCCACATCCTGTGACCTAGCCCTCAAAAACCTACTCACTAGCTTATTCATACCAAACTATTATCTCCTTGACCAACCTCTACTAGACCTACTAGGCATTTATTTATAATATTCTATTGGCTCATCGCCATTCAATTCATATCAAAAACCCTAACCCTAACATGGCTAGGTTTGTCAGCATGTGCACCATGCTACTTTTCCTCGATCTTTGGCATGTTCCTTTTCCTCCATCTTCCATATGATACTTTTCCTCCACTATGGCATACGCTCAAAAAAAGGATTTTCTCTCCCAAAATAGGCTTGTGCCAATAGGCCCCAAACAATGACATGTGGCTCATCCAGGGTCATGCATCCTTAGTTTACATTTTGGATTTCTAGCTACAACTCATGGAACACCTTTTCCAATTGGGCGATTTTCTCTTTAACTTGTGTGCTCTGCTCTGCCATATTTTCCACACTCTATGTCATAATTTTCTCTACCAACACTTATCTACATTCTTCATGTATTTTCTCTATTTTCCCCTTTTATGCTTGTAGTTTTTCTATAATCCCCTCTGCTTCATGTTGTAGTGGCTCAAGTTGAGCCTGTCTTACTTTCTTGTCAGTATGTGAAACCTTCAACTCTGCCTGCAGGTTCTTCATATCCTGCACACTCCTTATCCTCTCTAGGATGGTCATTGCCTTCTGCTACTACTTTAAGTCCTGAATGTCTGGAATTAGCTTCTCTTGCTTCTAGTCTAGTTGTTGTATTTTCCCATCTTCTTCCATGTTGGTCCACATTTAAGCAGTCCTGTCATATAATTTTTCCACTACCTTAGCTTCCTACACAATAATATCGATGTGCGCAGTAGCCTCTTGTTTTCTTTGATCTCTGAATTCTAGGGGTGTAGTAGGAGTCAATTTTTCCATTAGATTTGTGAGCTCATGTTTTTATTTCTCCATGATCTATGCAATCCTCTGAAACTTTCCTTCTGGTGTGACTTTCGGATCCTATGCGCAGTATGGTATGTTGTTACAGACTTTTGTCAATCCCCTTTTTAATTTTTCTACGCTTTTGTTCTAATCCTCCTTCTCCATGGTCAACTGATCACAAGTAATTTGTAACCTCCCTGCCAATTTTGAAGTTAGTAGAATCTATTCAAGCTCTAGATTGTACTTCTTGCATCACACTTGCTTGTAATCCGTATAGTTCCTGGGTAGGTATTTTCAACATAACCATATCAAGTTGTTCTATGTCTCTAAATAACTTCTATGCTATCTCTTCATCAATTCTTAGCATATGTTGTGTGAACTTGAAGGTGTCACTGCCCTTCACCATTGTCTGATCTATTTCTTTTTGTTCCTTTTGTGCAGGTGCTTGTTGTAGCTTCTATGTTTTTTGTGTTATAAATTGTTGCATTGTAGGAATCTACAACCTTTGTAGAGTATCATGGAATTCCACTAGCTTAGCCATGATATCCTCCCTTTGTGCCTATGTTGTGAGTACTACATCTTCTCCTCTATCTTGGACTTTGTATGCCACTAACTCAGCATCTTCCTCTGTAATTATGATCAGTGGAGGCTTCTTATGATATTTCATTTTCTTTCGTGTTTCCTCCTCATGTGTTCTAGTTCTCTTCTTCTGTGAGTTTTGTGCCTCAATCTTATTCTTCTTTTCATCCTCCTCCTTGGGCCGAGATTTTTCTCCATTCTTGTCATCTCCCTTTACTTCTACCCTTGACATTGTTTCTTTCTTCCTAGGATTTTTCATTGTTGCGTTGCTTCCTCAAGCTTGAGCATGCTCTGCATTTTTCCTTGTGTGGTCTACTAGGCTATCTTCTTTCTTTGAGGGCCCTACCTCTGCCTGATCCTTTTATTTGGATCCTTTCTTTGTTGTTTTCAACTTCCACTATGTGGGCCAATGTTTTACAATCCATTCCACCTCTTCCCTTGATGCACACTATCTCATTTCCAACCAATTCTTCTTCGAGTCCCTTGTGGCCTAGATCCACATGTGATGTTTGGATGCCTTAAAAATGGAAATCCATTCATTCTCTTGGACCACCTCAATAGGAATTCTCCACACATTTGTTGTTTTTTTTTTTCATTTCTTCCAGAAACATGGAAAACACTGTGTTGTTTTCTTGTTGATTCTTATTGTCCTTAGTTTGCCAAAGGGTTTCATATCTCATTGCATAGAAATTCCCCTTCATGTCTACAAAATATGATAACTTTGGTTCTTTCCAGCCTACCAAATATATGAGTATGAGGAGCCAGGAATAATGCAACTCAATTCCATTATCCTACACATCCCTGTAGTCAATCAAAAACTCATTTAACAAGTATGGCACCCAACTAAACAACACTCATTTTGCGCACTGCGCAACTACTGCTATAACTCCTATTGGGGCCTTCTCCTTTCTGCACTTCCTCAACAATTTACAAGCCATTATCATGCTGGAGAACCTCATCATAGATTTGTTTATGTATTTTATGACTATACCCTAGTTCCCCCTATTTGTTCCAAACTATGCTTTCACTTCCTTTGCAATTTTGTTTTCTCGTGCTTTATTCTCCAGGTAACCTTTGGGTTGTACACCACTAGTGGGAAGCCCTATGATCTTAGTAATCAAATCACCATCAATGGGTACTGACCTATCCATCCACATGATACCTCCATGTACCCTCGCCAATAATTTTTTCACACGCAGTCCCACATTTTTACCGTGCCCGAAATGCGATATATACAATAGGTTCATGATACCCAAATTATATAGCACTATGATCCACTGCATGGGCTCCAACATGGGTTTTACTAGGGGTCCCATATCCACCTTTCCCTACAAATAAGTATCTTGTGCAAGGTCTAGAAACTTTTCCACATCTTTAACATCATGGTCGACATAGCTCAGCTTCAACACCTTCCCCATCATATCTTCCACTATGACCACGACATCAGGGATGTAAGATAGTGTGATCTTTGATGTGTCTAGCACCTTCCTTTTCTGGCCAATGGTTGGCTTGTAATATCCTCAACCAAAAACTCCTTTGTGACATGTCCCTGTTGTTGTCCCTTCATTCCCTCAGGTTCTATAGGTTTTTCTAGGTTAGGGTTTGTGTTGCCACTGGGGTTTTTTGAGCTCTGACCCATTTCTACTTATGCAGTTGTTGATGTTTCTTCCTCTACCTTGGTTGGGTTGATTCACTCTATCATCAAGTTTGTGACGTATTCCATGTATACAACATCCTTGTACTTTGTCATTCTTTCATTCCTTCTTCTGAAATGTCAAGTAACCCTAACATATCGCCCTGGGCCACCAACCTTCGAGGGTGTCATACTATATGCTTAGCGGTCAATTGTTGTATTCCTAACATGATTTCTCCCAAGTTTCTCTCTTCATATCTCTATTCCCTAGAAAATATCTAAGTGTCGAACTTTCCTATGATTTTCCCTTTTTATAGACTCGATCATTAATATTTTGTCCTATTTTTCACTTTTTTTAGTCATTTGTGCAGTGTCCAATTTTCCTACGCATAGTCTTCCAAATTATCTCGCACCAGTTGTTGTGGGATATCATTCCTGAATCAATTGTTCCTCCTAATTACGTATTTTTTTATTTTTCTTCATTTTATTTTGTTTTTATATTCCTTTTTCTTCTTTTATCTCCTACTATTTACAATATGTACAAGTCTACTTGTTGCACTACAACTATTGAGAGTTAGAATGTCTATTGTCCCTATACAATTTCAGTCAACTACCATTCACCATTCCTTGCATTTATGTTCTTGTCAAGTCCTTTAGCTTCATATATCCTCCATCTGTGACATTCTTCACATCATATGGCCCTAGCCAATGCATTCTGAGCTTACCGGGATGTTGGAAATATTGTATGTCATAGAGGAGAAGTAGATCTCCCTCCTTAAATCTCTTCTTCTTTATTTGTCTGTCAAGCTGGGATTTTCCCCTTTCTTTCTATAGTTCTTGTTGGAATCCTTCCAGAATCATACCTTCTTCAGTTCCAAAATTTGACTTAACATTTCTTGTACTACACCTCTTTCTATAATATTTGTAATTGCTTCAACTCACAGACTAGGTACCAACAATTCTAATGGCACCACTTCTTCTTGTCCATACACCAATCTGAATGGTGTCTTTCATGTCAAATTATTTCATGTATTCTTGTATTCCCATAATATTGTTGGTATTTTAAAATCCCAATCATCTATGTTCACATTACAAATCATTGTCAAGGCATTCTCCAAAATCTTGTTGAAATATTCTACTGTCCCATTTTCCTGGGGATGATATGGTGTACTCTTATGGTGATAGAATTCAAACTCCTCAGTCATATCATGGATGGTACTATTAATAAAATGGGTTCCTTGGTCACTGATCAAAATCATGGGACATCTAAATCTCCCATTGTTGTCTATGTCCCGCAATCCTTAACTGGTGTTGCTTCTACCCATCGTGTTAAATATTTTGTCGGAGTAATGATGTATCTTTCTCCTGTACTTCTTGTTGGTTGATTAATAGGTCCAAAAAAATCAATTCCCAACTTGTCAAATACCTAAAGAGTTACTTGGGGTCTTAGGGGAATCTCATCCCTCCTGTTGGGTTTTCCAACTCTCTGACAGACATCACAGTTCTTGAAATACTCTTTTACATCCTTATGAATTGTTGGCCACCATAAACCTGTGCGAATAATTTTTGTGCGGTATCCTTTCCTTCATAGTGTCTTCCAGCTATACCTTCATGAGATTTTGTTATAACTATGGGTCATTCATGATCCATCACACACCTTTTCAAAATGTTATATGTGCCCAGCTTGTATAAATGACCTACAATTAG
>JZKD02S1977595.1:999497-1039137 GCA_000966675.3 Picea glauca | reverse complement strand
GCTAAACAACACTCCTTTTGCACTCTGCGCAACTATTGCTATGACTCCTATTGGGGAATTCTCCTTTCTACACTTCCTCAACAATTTACAATCCATTATCATGTTGGAGAACCTCATCATGGATTTTTTTATTTCGTTTATGACTATACCCCAGTTCCCCCTATTTGTTCCAAACTATGCTTTCACTTCCTTTGCAATTTCGTTTTCTCGTGCTTTATTCTCCAGGTAATCTTCGGGTTGTGCACCACTAGTGGGAAACCCTATGATCTTAGTAATCAAATCACCATCAATGGGGACTGACCTATCCATCCACATGATACCTCCATGTACCCTCACCAATAACTTTTTCACATGCAGTCAAACATTTTTACCGTGCCCAAAATGCGATATTATATCCAATAGGTTCATGATACCCAAATTATATAGCGCTATGATCCACTGCTCGGGATCCAACATGGGTTTTACTAGGGGTCCCATCTCCCCCTTTCCCTACAAATAAGTATCTTGTGCAAGGTCTAGAAACTTTTCCACATCTTTAACATCATGTTCAACATAGCTCAGCTTCGACACCTTCCCCATCATATATTCCACTATGACCATGAGATCAGGGATGTAAGATAGTGTGATCTTTGATGCATCTAGCACCTTCCTTTTCTGGCCAATGGCTGGCTTGTAATATCCTCAACCAAGAACTCCTTTGTGACATGTCCCTGTTGTTTTCCCTTCATTCCCTCAGGTTCTGTAGGTTTTTCTAGGTTAGGGTTTATGCTGCCACTAAGGTTTTCTAAGCTTTGACCCATTTCTACTTATGCAGTCGTTGATGTTTCTTCCTCTACCTTGGTTGGGTTGATTCACTTTATCATCGAGTTTTTGACATCTTCCAAGTATACAACATCCTCTTACTTTGTCATTCTTTCCTTCCTTCTTCTGGAATGTCGAGTAACCCTAACATATCGCCCCGGGCCACCAACCTTTGAGGGTGTCATACTATATGCTTAGTGGTCAATTGTTATATTCTTAACATGATTTCTCCCAGGTTTCACTCTTCATCTCTCTATTCCCTAGAAAATTGCTAAGTGTCAAACTTTCCCATGATTTTCCCTTTTTATAGACTCGATCATCAATATTTTGTCTTGTTTTTCATGTTTTTTGGTCATTTGAGCAGTGTCCAATTTTCCTATGCATAGTCTTCCAAATTATCTCACACCAGTTGTTGTGGGATATCATTCCTAAATCAATTATTCATCCTAATTACTTATTTTTGGATTTTTCTTCATTTTTTTTTATTTTATATTCCTTTTTCTTCTTTTATCTCCTACTATTTACAATATGTACAAGTCTACTTGTTGTGCTGCAACTATTGAATGTTAGTATGTCTATTGTCCCTATACAATTTGAGTCAATTACCATTCACCATTCCTTGCATTTATGTTCATGTCAAGTCCTTTAGCTGCATAGATCCTCCATCTGTGACATGCTTCACATCATATGGCCCTAGCCAATGCATTCTAAGCTTACCAGGATGTTGGAATTATTGTCTGTCATAGAGGATAACTAGATCTCCCTCCTTAAATCTCTTCTTCTTTATTTGTCTGTCAAGATAGGATTTTTCCCTTGCTTTCTGTACTTCTTGGTGGAATCCTTTCAGAATCATACCTTCTTCAGTTCCAAAAGTTGACTTAACATTTCTTGTACTACACCTATTTCTATCATATTTGTAATTGCTTCAACGCATAGACTGGGTACCAACAATTCTAGTGGCACCACTTCTTCTTGTCCATACACCAATCTGAATGGTGTATGTCATGTCAAATTCTTTCATGTATTCTTGTATTCCCATAATATTGTTGGTATTTTAAAATCCCAATCATCTGTGCTCACATTACAAATCATTGTCAAGGCATTCTCCAAAATCTTGTTGAAATCTTCTACTATCCCATTTTCCTGGGGATGATATGGTGTACTCTTATGGTGATAGAATTCAAACTCCTCAGTCATAGCATGGATGGTACTATTAATAAAATGGGTTCCTTGGTCACTGATCAAAATCCTGGGACATCTAAATATTGTAATCACCTTCTCAAATAAGAACTGCATTGTTGTCTCAGTGCTGCAATCCTTAACTGGTGTTGTTTCTACCCATCTCGTTAAATATTTTGTTGGAGTAATGATGTATCTTGCTCCTGAACTTCTTGTTGGTGGATTAATAGGTCCAAAAAAATCTATTCCCAACTTTTAAAATACCTGAAGAGTTACTTGGGGTCTTAGGGGAATCTCATCCCTCCTGTTGGGTTTTCCAAATCTCTGACAAACATCACAGTTATGGAAATATTCTTTTGCATCCTTATGAATTGTTGTCCACCATAAACCTGCGTGAATAACTTTTGTGCGGTATCCTTTACTGCATAGTTTCCTCCAGCTATACCTTCATGAGATTCTATTATAACTATGGGTCATTCATGCTCCATCGCACACCTTTTCAAAATGTTATCTGTACCCAACTTATATAAATGACCTACAATTAGTTGATAGTTTGCAGCTCTAACTACCATATTTTTCTTCTGCATGGTACTAAAATCCTTTAGCGCAAATCATGTGCTCAATAATCCAATGATATCAACAAAGTAATCATCAACTATATGAACTAAAAATAACTTTAGATCAGGGAAGTTGTATTGTAAGCTAGTAGGTTCTTATCCATTGGTTATCATTGATAATTGATTTGGTCCTACATTAAGTTTCCTTGGTTTAACTATTACTTCAAAATAAAATTCCTGGAAGAATAATAGCCATCTATAGATCCTCCCCCTCAACACTGGCTTGTTGACTAGATATTTGAGGGAAAAATGCTCTGTAAACATTTCAAAGTGTTTTCCCAAGAAGTAGTGTCTGAATTTCTACAATGCATACACCATGGCTAGACCTTCTATTTATGTTTTGTTTTGTTGGCCCTCGACCAAGTTTTGAGGAAACCTTAGTCAGATTTGGCTCACTTTTGGACTTTGACACATTGGTCGAGGAAGGAGCACCCATGCGGAGCTGAGATCGCGGATCTCAATTATTTTGTGGGCTATGTGGACCCAATAAGGGGTTATTTAGGGTTTTTGTAATGGGTTATGAGATGTCGGTCCATGGGGTTTTCCCATGTGTGGCCCTATTTTAAGGGTTTTAAAAGTATAAATAAAATAAGAATGTATGGTAGAAGTAGAAATTTTCTAGGAGCGAAGTGCAAGCAGTTGAATGTCTTTGTGCAAGAGAATGTCTATGCGTTAAGGTTTTGTGAATTATAGAGAGTTGGCTTTGTGCCTTGATCTAGTTTTTGAAGGAGGATCTGGTGCTCAGTGCGCAGATATCCTATCTAGTGAAAAGCCCAAATCTATGGCTTAGTGCATAGGAGTAACTAAGAGATTGACGAATAATAAAGAGGCGAAGCAGTTGGTGGACATAACCCCACACTGGGATGCACCACATATATCTGGTGTTTTATGGTTTTCTTTTTTCAATGTTATATTTGTTATATGTTGCTTAGTGCTTAGATTAGCTGTGTAATGAATATGTATGTGTTTCTCAAAGGAATTGCTTATGTTAGAATGCTAGAGATGATTCAAAGTGATAAGTGCTAAGTGTTTAAGTACATAATCTTTGTTGTTACTGCACTAGATCTATCCTTGCGTATGTTCTATGATGTTAATAAGGTCAATGAACTAATCTATGTTTCTTCCTAAGAGTTAACAAAATACCCTGTGAAGTGTTATTATCACATATCTGTGTCCCATGTTGGTTATAAATACCTGCGTACTATATCCCCCCTGCTTCTACCTCGGGTGAGACTTCACCTGCTTTGCAGGTGTTGCCGAAAGGGCTAAGAGTCGGGTTTTTTTTGGTGCGTTGTTAAGAGTTGAATCCTAGGTCTACCCCTGTGCCAACAAATGGTTCTGTTGTCGAGACCTGAAACTATGATTACCGGGAACTAAAGTAAAGAAAAATGGAATCTATGTGCATAGATCTATTGTTGAAGTGCGCAATACTCTAATTGAATTGCGAAGCTTTGTGCTAAGAAAGAAATCTGATCTGAAGAAAGGAGGTACAGTTTTTTTCTCTGACAAGAGAAAAATAAGTGAAATTTTTCGTTTCGAAAGCACGCGTTTAAGTATGTTTAATAGTTTATGTCCTAGTTTGAAGGCTAGGGCACAATTGAAAGAAAGAGTTGATTTGAGTAAATTTAATGAACATGAATAAAGATATGTTATTCCTATGCATAGAAAGATTTTTTGGACTAATAAGTGGATGCAGGAACCTAGAATTTGTTTTTGCAAATTGCAAGTCCAACACTATGATCCTAGTGCACAGTACAGAAGAGGTTGGGGAACATTTAAAAGAAAAAGAGTATTGACAGTGTGCTATAATTTCATAAGACCGGGACAACTTGCTAAGGTATGCCCTAGCACGGGTCCTATTTGTCTTTGTTGTAAGATTGTTGGCCATGAGGTTGACGATTGTAAAAGGATGATTGCTAAAGTTGAAAGGATGAACATAAGACAAGAAAACTATGAAGAAAGTCAAGAAATCAAGGGCATATTAGAAAGTCATAAAGATAAAGAACCAGAGAAAGTACAGAGTACGTTATCACAGTTGAAAGAAATGATGTATGTTCGCAAAGATGTCAATTTACCAAAGATCCTAAAAGAAAAATAGTGCATAAGTGCAAGAATAAAAGACTTCGATGTAGATTGTGTCTTGGATGAAGAAACACAAGTAAATATTATGAAAGAAGGAACTTGGAAAATTTTGGGAAATCCTACTTTGATACCTTCATTGGGAATGATAGGCGTGTTTAAAGGAAATATGATAACCCTATGTGGAAGAGTTACTAATGTACCTATTATTGTTCATGGAACATTGACTAAAGAGGAATTTGAAGTCATTAAGTTTATTGGGGACAATGCCCCTTTCCCACTTTTACTAGGTAAGACTTGGATTGAGAGGGATCATATCAGAAGGAAAGAAGAGGAAGAAGCTAAAGAAACGAAAAAGAAAGAACTAAGGGATTTCATAGCTAGGAAAATAGACCGGCTAATAGAAGAATGAGAGGACAAGCTGAAGCAACAGAAAAAAGTAACAACGCAGGAGGGACAGAACGCAAGATTATTAGTTTTCAAGGTTGATAGAATGCAAGAAGGCTTGAGGAACCTATCTATGTCCACTCAGGATGCATTAATAAAATGGATATTAACTTCATACCCTTTGAGGGAACATCAGCAGTGTGAAGCCACTACGCTAGGAGAAAATAAGAATGACAATGGAAAGAGGATTCCAGAAACAGTTAGACAGACTTGGATCACAGGAAAGAAGGCAAGGAATCTCAATAAAAAGAAAACTAAGTTGGAAAATCTATAAGAAGCTACAAAGACAAAATGGAATACTTCCCAGACTGGAACCTCGTAGGAGGCAGGTTCTCGGGATTTGAACCTCGCTGGAATAGCAGGTCCGTGCAGAATGGGACTTCTCCCTGGTGAAGTTATATGACCATTGGAGGTGCCCTGACCATTAGAACAATTCTCTAGAATGATTAGAAAACACATTTATGGGTTGATGGACCCCTTTTGGATGTTGAGACTATGCCATAACGAACAGATTCAAATTGATGGAAGCATTCGTGGTTGTTGGAAGAATCTATTACGATTCCTCGCTTATTTAAATTGTCAGACACTGCACTGGGACCACTTTTTTCTACCCGTGATTGACTGATCTAAAAAAATAATTGTCCAAGTGTCAAGTTGTCTTATCTGAAACTAGAACTCGTCATTTTTTTTTCTACCCTGCCTGTTCGTTTGTCTACCCCGAACTATCTGTTTAAAAGTTAGAATGTCAGGCGAAACAAGTGAATTAGAGAAGTCTATTGAGGAGGTCCTCAAGAAGCTAATGGTCAACAAACTGATATCTAAAAGTGTCGAGGTGTCGTCGACTAGGGGACTATAGGCTTCCCCTTTGACTACATGTCGTTCTGGCCGTGTTAACCCCGTGACTGAGCAGCGAAGTAAGCACCATGATGATTTGGATAATGCGAAGCAGATCCCGTTGATCCTACCTGAGTAAATTCCACCTTTGGTTGGCATCGTTAATCATGATATCATTCCCCGAGATTTTGAGTACGTCATATTGACTGCGTAGATTATGAAAGGAATGTGCATAGTCAAGATTCAATTAGGAAAGATCCTGCTACATAAGAACAACAACTTCAATATAGGAGATAGGAAGAAATACGCTATGCTAGCACCCCACCTCTACTTGATAAATTCAAATGGAAAGAAGCCTCACCTCATCTCCCAACCATGGATTAAGGGGTTGGAAAAGTCCATCGTACTGAATGTGATGAAGATCTCGCATTTTGGTCGCCACTAGGAGGTTAACGCTTGCGTTAAAATCCTCTTGTCATGCTATCATGGCAGATACATGTGGCTCGATTGAAGGATTACTGTGGATTTGGCGTTGATCCACCGGATCACAAGCTTAAGTGTGAAGGGTTCTGACCCTCAGCAGTTTTATCCAGGGAAGGCTTTGGACCATTCCTTGGCACAGTGCATCAAGGAATCTTACAGAGAAGTCGAAAAAGGAAATTGAGGTTACAAGGTAGCCTCTATACAGGATGGCACAGTGCACCTTGATTTCCAACTCCTAGCTAGATAGCTTGTAAGGAAGAACCGCCCCACACAGGTCACCAGGTTCATGGTGGACCTCGCATGAAAATGTGTGGAGGAAATGAAGATGAACTGGGAAAATTACCTCGTCAATGAGATAGATAAAGATTGTCGCCAATCCCAGGATTCGGGATATGAATTACACTACAGCTAGTTGATCATTTTGATCGCATTTGTCGCTTGGAAAATGAATGAAGGAGCCACCTTCCCAGAGATTGAACACTCGGAGTCGTTGGCCTCTCGGTTTTCAACCATGTGTTATACCAACGACATGATGAAGCAGTGGCATTCCAATACAGTGTTTCATTCTTACTATCAACAGTTGAAGGTTGTCATTGAATCATTTATGCGCATGACACCACGCACCCTGCACCACTATCGACCAATAACAAAGTTTCATGTAGATCCACGTTTCATTTACATCACTGCATGTCGAGACGATAACTAGGAAGAGTGACAATCATACTACAAGCTAACAGATGAAGACATGGAGTAGATTACGAAGGAGTGGCCAGAGGAATATCTTGTACCTGTCACTGATGTAGAACTCTCTGACATGGACACCATAGAAAGCCCCATAGTTACCCGAGTCGAGCATGTCAAATAGTCTAGTGGGACGAAGAAGAAGAAGAAGTGAGAGGAAGTCCAAGATATGCAGAGCGATGAAGAGGACATCTCTTCTGAAGATAACGGGTGTGGCTCGCTAGGAGGAGGAGGAGAAGATGAAGCAAAATGACAGAGAGGAGGAGTTGAAAGAGAATAAGAACAAGGAGGAGACGAAGCTACACCATTGGAATATTCCCCTATTGGGATGGTCACACCCTATAAGAGGAAGGTTTCTCTGAAGAAACCCTTAGCAAGGAAGAAGAGGCACACTAATAAGCCCCATTTGGAGGCCACGCTCACTGAGGACAATATTAGTTTGGTCCGCGGAGTTATGGAGGACGCTTCTGAGGACATATTGCAAAGATATGGAGAGAAGCAGGAGGAGCTATATGGAAGGATCGAGAGGGAACTAAAGGAAGTACACCAAGTTGTATGTTTGATCTGCGTAGTATCTACTACTCCTTCCTCATCACAAATTGTTACACGTCAAAATTACTCACTTCGATGATGTCTCATTGTCATTATCGCAAGTTTCTCACTTTCTTCACAAGTGTCACAAAAATCATACTGTCATCTCGTCTGTGTTGCATCACGAACAACATCATAAGAAAACTTGACATACTCTCTAAGACTGGTTAAAAGAAGGAAATATAACATTTGGCGAAGAGTATAAACTTTTACCTTGAGAAATTACCATCACAAAAGAATTTTTGGATATTGGTGCTCCCTTGCCTACTTGCAAGGAGAGCTAGCGCTCCTTTCCCTCTTAGCAGGGAGCGCTTCAATGCTCTGTGGCCCACTTTGAGGGAGCATCGAGCTGTTGAGAAAATCATGGGACAAATCCCTCTTATCTCTAAAGCCAGCTGAGAAATATCCGAATCAGTTTGGCTCAAATCCAAGACCAAGGATGGATCTAAGGGGAGTTCCACAATTGATGGAGTAATATCCTCAACTTATCCCAAGAATATCTAAGGTGGTTAGGCCTCTCAAATCGTATATAAGGAGGCACTCTCATGGTGAAGGGGGGAGAATAATCAGTGAAAAGTATTGTCATTTTGATTGTGGATCATTCGATCAAGGGGTTGGAAAAGGAGAGCTTGTTGAGGCTGCTACATCTGCATATACACTTTGTAAGCACCTTATTTTTTTCTTATTAATACATGTCCTTGGCATGTTTCCTTAAATATTGTGTACATTTGCATGAGCTTGTCTCTTTGGATGAATCTAGTTTTAAACTAATCATAGTAGAATAGGAAGTATGCTTTGTCTTCGTGGTTTATTGGATTGTAGGACTTGTTGAAGGGCTTAGGGATCAAGGCTCAACTTCCACTAAGCGAGGACAAACATCGTGAAAAAGGTACTCATAATCTCTTCCTCTTATCTATCGAATAGTTTAGCTATGTTTAAAGGAATGTTAGTGATCAAAGTTATCACTTTTTTGTCTTGGTCATAGGGGTCTAATATCCAAGAGGGAATTCATATGTCCACAGGGGAATTTTCCTACAATAGAAATTGGCGACTCCACTAGGGAGAAAAGATTTCAGTTTTGGTTCCCTTCCTTGTTATTATTTTAGTCTTTGCTCACCTTTAGATCATATTCACTGTGTTTTTCTGGTTTTTAGATGTGTTGTTGGTTTTGAATTCATCCTACACACACTGATATTCAAAGTTTTCCAGAGTTTCTTGGTTACTGGGTTAAAATTATTTGAATCTCAAACACCAGCGCTCCCCTGGCTTTACATCCAGAGTGCTAGTGCTCCCCTGCAATTCTTCATAGAGAGTTGCAATGCTCTGGTGCCTTTAACACTAGAGCATCGATTTTCTGCTCTTTTGAAAATTTTTGGGCATACCTTTTAGGGTGTAATTTTTGGTTTTTTTATCTGCTCAGGACTGTTTCTATCAGGATGTGTCCTCTGTAAAGCTTGCAACCAATTAATTTCCAACGGTTTTTGACATTTGTTTTTTTTTTTTAAAGATATTGACATCATTCTTCCTTGTTTTGGAATCACTCTTCCTCTTTGAGATCTGGAGTCGTTTTGCTACTTTCTCATTTATTTGGTTGCATGAAATTTGTTACAAGGAGGTTCAAAGATCTGTGTATTGATCCATTTGATAGTTGAAGTTATATTTCCAAGAAATTCCTTTTGTTTGAGTTTTGGTTTTCTTTTTGAAAATTTGGTTTTGTTTTTGCTTCTTATTTTATCATAATGAGAGTGTGTTTTTTGTTTATATGATGTTTGCTTCCGAATTGCTTACAACTTGAAAAGAATGAAATCTGGTTGGCATAAGAAGCTTTGAATCAAGTTGATTATAATTCATATTTAAACAAAAATAATTTCATGATTTGGATTTTGGATATTAGGATCATTTTCTGAATATTTTAACATTGAATTGGATTCTTGATTGAGAAAAATTGCATGAAGTTTCTGCATTTTTGTGTTTTGATAGTGAAAGGAAAATTTATTCTCCTTCCCTTAAATAGAAATTCATTGAAATAAGATATTTCTTATCATTTTTCTTATGCATTTTTGGGAATCGAGTCATAATATCATCAGTTTCACTCTCATTCATCTCTGAGTAAAGAAAAACCACAAAAATCAACGCTAATTAAAATCGATCTAGAAATTTTTTCTTTTTATATTCCTCCACCGACATTAAACTAGGATTAGTGCTTTGGATTAGGATGTGAGTAAAACTCTCCAAATCATTCAAAACAAACATTATCATCTTGCGATAGGGAGATCAAATCCAATTTTCATATAAGATTTCTGGGATCCCCCTCTCACACAGGGGTTACACATGAGGTCGTGTTTGGAAGAGCTACGAAGATTATCCCTCCATGGTTTGACTATTCATAGTAGTAAGATGTTATATTGTGGGTTCCTCTTGAGGTTCAACTTTCTTCATTTTGTCTTGATGCTTCATGAATTCTGAATCCGTTCGGGGTCCTATGGAGTTCTACAAGTCCACCTGTCCTCAGTTCTCTCGAAGGATTTCAGACTTGTTATCCTGCCCTTACGTTCAGATTGGACTATCGACTGTACTTTCCCAGGGGCTGAATACGAGTTGGTGTCCTTAGTGGCCATAATATTTAGGGTATTTACACAAGGTGATGATGAAGGGAATTCTTCACTGTACCTAGAACAGATGGTGGTCAAACTCACTCGAGCTCCTTGGAGGGTAAATACACAATTATTGTGTGGAATCTTGCACCAAGGCATAAGTCCATTAAGTAGGTCACCATCGTAACTGTTCCACCCACTCATATCCTATCCCCTTCTTGACTTGATCATGCGATTTTGGATTTCATCACCAACTATTATGGACATCGAGAGAAGGTTTGTTTGCTTCTTGGTATTCCTAGATTTTTTAGCGTGTGCTGTTTTTTTAATAATTCTTCACAATTGAGCCTGTAGACGATAAAGGTCTTCACCAATCACGTAGGATGCAAGGGCTGCCTCCAGATGAAGGCTATAAACCCTTACCTCCTAACTCACCAAAACACAACTACCGTGGAGAGGTAGAAAATCAATCTGACGTTGGGAGTGTTTATACTCCTCTGTTATATAATTCGTAAAGATCTTTGGTTACAATTAAAAATCTCAATCCTCACACTAGACATGTGTCAACATCTCTTATTGAACCACTTTTTCTTTGATTGGACTCATTCAGTAAGATTATAGAAGAAGAGGTCGCAGGTTTACCTTAGAGGCCAATTGTCGAGACATATATGGGATCCATGGAACCAATTTTGGGTGATGACTATAGGACTCCTATTCGTCCTACAACCATAGTAGATACACATCACACACCTGTGCATTCTATATGGAGGAATCCATCAGGGTGTGATATTTATGATCATTTTGAATACATTTGAAGACCTCTTAATCCTCGTGACACTCATGTTGTTGAGATAGGACCATCCGATCAAACTATTGATCACCCCATCGACTAGGTCATTGATCCTACTGTTACATTAGATCAAGTCCATCTTAATACTGGAGTCATCACCTCTACTCATACCCAAGTCACTTCAACTGTTAATCCTACCTTTACACATTTTTACTCTACATCTCCTCACGTTCCATAGAATCTTGTTGGAATGACTTTGCACCAGAGAATGCAGACCCTTGCCAGACAGAAACAATCAATTGTGGGAAATATCTTGACTGGGGAGAAACCACCATATAGTGGATTGATCCCTCCTGGAGGAAAACCATCCTATAGAGGGCCTACCCCTTCAGGGGGACAACCAACTTTTCATGTTCCTTCCAAAGTAAAACCTCCCTTTACTGGTCAAACCCCGATTGTTAATCCACCTATGGTAGGGGGGAAACTTTCTTTTTTCGAAAACCCTTCACAATACTAGGGATTATGTTCAGGAGGCACATTTAATCAACCCTACACTAGGTAGAAATCATACACTAACCCACAAAGAGGAGTCTCAAATCGTGTTCCTTCCATACTATCTTCTAGACAACCTTATCCGGGCATCCCAAATCCCACATGGGGTCCTCAAGGACAACAACTTTATCCTCCCCAAGGGTCTAATGTTTATCCTCCCCATGGGGATAATGTGTATCCTCCTAAGGGACAAATTGTTTACCCCCCTCAAGGGAAAACTGTTTATCCCCCACAACCAAATCAACTGACATATACTTCTCAAAATCCACCGAGTTTTCCCCCACTCATGAATGTTCCTCAATAATCATCGAATCCTATTTATCATGGCCAAAAAAAACCATATTTAGGAGGACCTACTGGACACAATTACCCATCTCAACCAGTTATGTCCCTACTGGTGTCCCTATGCCACACTAGTATCACCCTCAGGTTAACTGACAATTACCCTTCCTTGCTACTCTAGATCTCCCAGACTTGTCTCGGTTGACCAACGATCCCATACTGCATTTTCATTATTGGCGAGTGATTCCTGCTAAATTACCTTACGACATCCCAAAGTTTGATGGTAAACCTGGAGAAGACCCAAATAACCATGTGATGACATTCCATTTATGGTGTTCATCAAACTCATCGATGGATGATTTTATACATTTATGTCTCTTCTAGCATACCCTTACGGGATCAGCAGCCAAGTGGTACATTGAACTACCACATGGTTCTTTCCAATATTTCAACTCCCTTGCCATGTCCTTTCTCACTCACTTTCAACTACCCATCCGTTATGAGACGGTCACTGAACTCTTGACCTCCCTTCGTCAGACCAACTATGTGCATATCTTTGATCACATTCATGAGTGGAGATGACAATGAAGGTTGATCAAAGCGATCATTCCTAACCAATTATTGGTGGAATGGTTCACTAAATCTCTTTTACCCCCGATTTCTCGTGACGTCGCCATGGGCGGTGTAGTCACCGAGGAAGAAGCCATTACCCAGGCTCAGTACTTGGATTTGGTTTATTCACAATACAGTACTTTATACGAGTTGATTCCAAATCCTAAACATGCCACTACTGATCCATCCAAACCCTCATCCACATCACATGCAGATGGATTTATCGACACCCTTAAAACCCAATCTACATCACAGTCGATCGAGACCATAAATTGCTATGTTTCAACACCCATTCCCAGTTCGACCTAACTCTCCTCTACCTCCCTCCCAACTCAAGTCTATGAGGTGAATGCAGTTCAATCTACCCCTTCACAACAATCCAGAGCTAAGAAGAAGACAAAAACTAAACCTAAAAATAATAATAATAAAGAACAACCCAAAACCCAAACTCCATCGCCTGCTACCAAAAATCAACCACAACAGAAACCAAAACTCCCATGCCTTATTTGTGGTTACTATCATTACACTCGAGACTGTCCACATCGTGACGAAGTTGCAAAAAAGTTTAAGTGAAATTCCCATCCCGTCGTGTTAACACAACCTTTTCCTCAACAACAATCTATGGTTTCTCAAACCCCCCCCACAGGGGGTAGTTCCATCCACACTCCTAATGATGGATGATTTTAGGGGCTAAATTTCTCTCATGGGATAATTTTCCATGGTTTTTCCCAAAAAATGATTCTCTATTCTAAAAATGATTCACCCAAATTCTATAGGATAAAATTATTTTACGTTAAAATTTTCCAAAATTTTATACAAAGTATATAAAATCCTTAGAAATTTGAATATTTTTACAAAAATATCACCAAACATTTTATAGTTGGCATATGAAGGATTGTAAGATTCGTCAAGGTTTCTACATTTTAAAATAAGTTTACTTCCTTAAAATCATCCTTGCTCCTAATGATGAACCCTCAACGAGTGCCCATATTTATATGTTCAATGGGATTGATTTAACCACTCGCTCTATGACATACGACACACCAACTAAACCTGACAAAGAAAAGATCACTAATGGTTCTCTACCGGATCCATCTCCTGCCTCTGTTAGTCCTCCATTTGTTAGTCCTCCATCTAGGTCACTTCAGATAGAGAAACCTATGTTCGACTATATATTATGCCCTCCCAAGAGCACCATCCGTAAGTCTACTTTCAATCCTAGTTCGTGTGTCGCCCAAAACTACAACATTGTTGAAGATTTGGCTCAAGAACCATGTGCTATGTCTGCATTGGAATTTATAAAACACTGCCCAAGTCAACGTATAATGATATTGGATTCCATTGGTGCCATTGATCCTGAGTCATCCGACAATCTCACGTTTAACCTAGACAATTTCAAATCACGACTCTCTCACCAACTTGCTTTTCAAATTGATGTTGTTGTTCACAACCAACACATTCACCACACTATTTTTGATGAGGGAGATTCCACTTGTGGCATGTCTTTAGCTTGTTGGAAAGGATTAAAATCACTCGCACTTAACCAATCCCCTACGATGTTGTGTGCATTCGATGGGCAAGGTTTTCATCCTCACAGAATCTTGCAGTCCTTAGCTGTTCAATTGGGCGGAAAAACCATCTCTATTGATGTCTAGGTAGTTGATGCTCCCCTCAATTACAACTTGTTACTGGGAAGAAGTTGGTTTTATGCCATGACTTTTGTCACTTCCTCGGTGTTTTGATGTGTACAATTCCCTCATCAGGGAAAAATTGTCACTATTGATTAGTTAGATTATTGTACACTCGATGCTCGCACTCCTGCCACCAACAATATTCCTTTCTTGGGAGATCATAATATCACATATGAAAGTGTTGGTGTAGGTATTTTGAAATATTCTACTCTTATGGGTACCTCCTAGCACACAACATATTGCCACAATCAATATGATTTTGACTATGGCCTATCAGTCTTTAGAATCATCTTATCATTGGATCATGCCTAGTCTGTTAGATTTTGATTCACTAGGTGACGTTATGCCACTTAGTCTGACCGAGGTTGCATATGTCGCTATACAATCTTCCTCTCCCTCCACAGATGACCAACATCTATTGGAACCCGACACTTACTCGATGCCATCTTGGTTGAACTCCTTGTCTTCTGTTTTTGACTACATTTCCCAAATTTTTCCTTCAGATGAATCCATTATGGAGATGCTTAGCATTGACGAAGTACCGTGGGATGACAACCATCATCAATCCTCTTTTCTTCCACCTCTCGAGAAAATTTATGAATATATACACTCTATCCCCCCCCCCCGATGTTTTTAATTCTCCATAATCTCCTATACTCACCCAAGATACTATTTCTGAGGGGAATTTTGGCAACATCTCTTCTAAGGTTGTTATTGATATTTCAATCAAGGAAGGTGTCATGGAAAATATTAATCTCGGTGCTAATTTCTCACCCAAGGAAGTGGTCTCTTACACCGCTTTGTTTAAATAATTATGTGATTTCTTCACTTGGAGCTACAAGGAAATGCTAGGGATCGATTCTTCGATCATTGTGCATGAAATAAAAACTTACCCAGATGTTAAACTTGTCCAACAGAAACTCCATCAGGTTCATCCCAAGAAAATTGTGCGCATAAAGGCAAAAGTCGAGAAACTATTAAAATCTTGCTTTATCTATCTTGTCCCCTTGACAGAATGGGTTTCTAACATTGTTTCGGTCACTAAGAAACAAGGAACCATTTGTGTTTGCATTGATTATAGGGATATTAATAAGGCATGTCCAAAAAACAATTCCCCACACCCTTCATCAACCAGATCATTGATAATTGTGCTAGAAGCATTATTTTCTATTTCATGGATGGATTTTTAGGATACAACCAGATTGACATTATACTCGTTGATCAACATAAGACAACCTTCATCTTTCCGTGGGGAAATTCCACTTATCGGAAACTACCATTTGGTCTCAAAAATGTTGGTGCTACATTCCAATAGGCCATGTCATATGCTTTCCACGATATCAAACATATTGCGGAACCTTACCTCGATGATTTACATTCCCATTCATCCAGTCGATCATACCATATTGGTCATCTACGAGCTATTTTTCTTCGATGTTGGTTCTACTGTATTCGTTTGAACCCACACAAGTGCATATTTGTTTTTGAATCAGGTCAACTCCTTGGTTTCGTTGTCTCCAAAGATGGGATTAGGGTGGATCCCTTAAATATTAAAGCTATCCTTGCTTTACCTCCACCTAATCATCTAACCCAACTACAAAGTTTGCAGGGGAAAGCAAACTTTCTTCGTCATTTTATATGTAACTACACCGATATTACCAAAGGATTTATGTGATTGTTGCATAAATACACTCCTTTCATCTGGGATGACACTGCTCAATGATCCTTTGATTCTCTTAAGCATGCATTGACCAATACGCCTCTGTTGTATCCTCTAAATTATGCACAAGACTACATCCTTTACTTGGCAGCCTCTACTTCCACTATCACTATGGTGTTATTTCAAGAGGACCCTAACGGTGACTAACATGTGATATACTATCAAAGAAAGAGTTTATCCAGTCCGGAGCTCCGATATTCACATGTTGAGAATTTGGCCCTGCAGTCATCATTGTTGTCCAGTGATTTCGCCATTGCATCTTACTACGCACTACCACAGTTATCGTGGACTCAAACCCCATGTATCATATTCTGACACGTTAATTCCTCGAGGGAAAATATTCTAAATGGATTGTCATCCTTTAGGAATTCGATCTCAAGTTTGCCAAGTCTAAAGCTAAAAAAATCCTAGGTGTTTGTGGAACTTATCTACGATCTTCCCCATGTTGATGAAGATATTGAGCCTAGAGATTCTCTCCCCGATGAATCTATGTTCCTCATTAACACGTATGATCTTTGGTATGGAGATATCCTTATTTATCTTCAAACCCAACTTTTTCAGATCGATATCTCCCGTGAAGAACGTCGTCGTATTTGTCATCATTCTAGACGCTACCTTGTCATCAGTGACACTTTGTATCACCACAGTA
Source organism: Picea glauca (assembly GCA_000966675.3). NCBI lineage: Eukaryota > Viridiplantae > Streptophyta > Pinopsida > Pinales > Pinaceae > Picea > Picea glauca. The sequence goes on along the minus strand of JZKD02S1977595.1, from coordinate 1,022,475 downwards.
TTGACACTATCCTACGACATTCTTTAACTCATGAAGAGGTTGAACGTGTCCTTAATTACTGTCACCTTGGAGCATGTGGCAGTCACCTTTCTGGGATGGCTACATCTCAGAAAATTTTACGTGTCGGTTACTTTTGGCCCTCTATTTTCAAAGATTGTATTGAGATTATCAAAAAATTCCCACCCTACCAGGTTTTTCATAAAAATGCATACATCCACCCCTCTCTACTGCATCCTATTGTCGACATCGTCCCCTTTGAAAAATGGGGAATTTATTTTATGCAATGTAAGCCTACCTTAGCCGTGGGGCACAACCGTATCATCATTGTTATTTATTACTTCACAAAATGGGCTGAGGCTATGCCTACTTTTCTTAATGATGGTTGTATCACAACTCTTTTCATATTCAACCACATCATCACTCACTTCGATGTTCCACAATCCATTGTCACTGATCACGGGTCACACTTTAAAAACTAGATGATGAGTGAGTTACATGCCAAGTTGGGTTTTCGCCATGAGAACTCATCCCCTTACTATCCTCAAGCAAACAAACAAGTTGAAGCTATCAACAAAGTCCTTAAAACCATGATTCAATGCATGGTGGGCGAAAACAAAACACCTTGGCATATAAAAAAATTCTCCGCTCTCTGGGCTTACCGCACCTCAGTGAAATCTACTATTGGATTCACTCCTTTCCAGTTAGTATATGTCATAGAAGCAGTTTTACCAATCGAGTGTGAATTTCCTTCGTTGAAACTCAAAGTAGAACTCTTGCCTCACACTTCTGATGAAGAAGAACGGTTCCTATATCTAACTAGGTTGGATGAGACACGTCGCGATGTTGCTCTCGTTAACGAGACATGTCAAAAACGAATGAAGAGTCAATATGAAAAATCTGTCCATCCTCGTACTTTCGTAGAAGGAGACCTACTCCTTGTTTATGACCAGGCTCATGATAAGTTAGAGACAGGAAAGTTAGAACCTATGTGGCATGGTCCTTACATTGTGAAATGTGTACTACATAGAGGTGCCTATGATCTAGTTGACTATGATGGAGTCTCTCTTAGTGAACCCTGGAATGGGCTTTACCTTAAAAATTACTATGCATAGAACATATAGAATGTGTGCTTTGTACACTATTGTAATTTAGTTTTGTTGTATCCTTTTCTGTTGCATGTACGAGTTTTATCTCAACCACTTATACTTTGTCTTGTGATTGTGTGCGCAGATGACATCTTCCTTTCCTATCTTTGTTGGGTTTGTGAATGGCGCTAGTCGACATAGCCAGAATATTTCTTCCGCAGCTTGGATCATTTACCACTCTGAATATTTATTGAGTTCAAGAGGTGTTTTCCTAGGATCGGAAACCAATAACATGGCAGAATATCACGTTGTCATTGGAATTTTAACCGAGGACTCCTCCCTAGGTATATCTCGCATGATCATTAACCTAGACTCTCAACTCATGGTTTGTTAGATTAATAGGGTCTACGCCATTCGCAATCCTATCATGTTGCATCTCCACTTACGCGTTCATCGTCTTGAAAGAATGTTTGAATTTATAGAATACAGACACATACCAAGAGGGATTAACATAACTTCGGATTTTCTAGAAAATTATATTATGGATCATTATCTTGCACAGAGGTGAATTTTTATAAAGAAAATAAATCATATAAAATGCATCGCATGTAAAATAAATGCATCACACAAAGATTATTTGCAAACATCATTGGCTCCACAAAAACTCAAATATCTGTATATATATACTTCATAATAGAAAATGTTTGGTTACATAAAAAATAGAAGGGAAAATTTTGGGCCCTCATGCCCATAATATCATCATACACTACAAAAAACATCAAGAGGATCCTAATCCTCTTGCACCACTTTGTGCTCTAAGTAGAACACTACTGCACGAACCACTTGTCTAAGCAGGTATTTCAGACTCTCGGGAACTCCTACTATATGTCTTTGTAAATGTAGGGGTACATCCCGCCTCCTTAGAGGAAGGACACCCATCGTAAGACCACAAAGGTTTCTCTCAACCTCTCGGAGACCCCCCACTGCTACCTCACACTCCACAACTATTTGTGCGTCTCCGTGATGCCCCAGTGTCAAAATCTCTGCCAGACGTGTTTCTCCTCTGTCTGCATGGTGAAACAATACATTTGTTAAAAAACCCTCTAGGTACACATAAAAAAAAATATAAACTTTAAAATCAAAAACACTTGACAATTTCTTTGGTTTCATACCTGATGAGTCCCATTCCATTCCATCCAGAAGAACAAGGTCCATCCTACCCCAAAAATCTACTACGGTGTATGGAAAGTCCTCAATGAAAATCAATTGACATCTTAGCCAAGAAAAGAAGTCAGATGTAAATTTGAATTTCGAGTCAGTTCCCAACCTTGGGGACAAACTCGTCCAGCACTACATGCATGGTTCACCTATCGGTCGTACCACCAGTGCGATCTATTGTTGCACCTATGGAATTCACTCTAAGAAGAACGAAACCAAAAATGAACCGTACCCAAAAAAAAATTGTTGCCCCATCCTGCATCTCGTAATCTAATCCTTCACATTGTGAAGGACAGTTGTGCTCCAGTTAAACAATGTTGGCTCTACATGTTGTAGAGCATAGGCCATATTGGATATTGAAGCCAAATGTGCACTGGTACTACCTACCAAGTTGGTGATGGAAAATAATATGGATCAAAGAGGAAAATACCTAACATCTTTTATCATGATTCGGCCTCCAACCAATCATGATCCCAGAATACAATGATTTTCCGCATACTCTTCGACAGGCACCTGAACTAGTCGTTGTCCAAATAAGATAATAGGGGCCCCTCTATTTGAGAAGTCGATCAAAAAATATATGTCCTCTAACTTGATGTTGAGCATTTGCAGCCCAATTTGGAATCCTTGTTCAGCAGTATTCCACAACCCAATCATGTACTCAAGTAAAAGGACTTCTTTTTTCATCTTTTACAGTTTAAAATACATGAGGAGGACACAATTCCTCAATGTGGCCCTCGCTTGGGGGTTTTGTAATGAGGTTACATCATTGAGCTTGTGTTCATTCTCCTTCCACTCAATCATGGCTTTATACTGATGCAAACTGCAAGCACAATCAATTAAGAGTCAATAATCATCTCATTATAGAAATTTTTTGGGTAAATTTTGCTTAAAAATCAATTCATTTTTTCTTTTTGCACCAGCGCTCCCATGATTCCATGCGAAGAGCGCTAGCGCTCCCTCAGATTGCACACCAGAGAACCAAAAATATGGGCAACTCTCCCCTCAACCCTTTGAGGGAGCGTCGATCTTTTTTGGTGCTTAGGGCTCTCTAGGGCATCAAAAATGAAACAAAAAATTACTTAAAATAAAATTTTAAACCATATAGAATGACTGGAAGATGTTAAGGACCAACCTGATCTGGATGAAATCAAAAACAACTGACCATAGCTCCAATTCCAATGACTTCAAAATCACTCTCCAAAGTCAATTTTACCACTGCTAGAAGTTTTTGGCACAAATGAAATGGTAAAAACACTTTTTGACCCTATTTCATTATAGACTTTATTTTTCACTAACCTATAGTGTATTTTGGGTTTTAAAATCATTTTGGAGATGCTATTAATACCCTGGAATGAAGATTTGTCATCATTTATAGGTTTCGAAAAGGTATTGTTCAATTTAACATTGTCACACTAACGAGCATGGTCTTAGTTCCTTCTCATGCTCGCAAAAACATGAGAACTCAACCGAGTAGACTTTTATCTCTTTTTCAGACTCGCATGGATATATGAAAAAGGAACCCCCTGGAGTCAATTTTAAGTAATTTTCAGACTCTCTAAACAAGAAAAACAACCAAGTTTTCCTTCTCTGGACTCGTTAAAAATTACGCATTGAAGGGCCCACATGGGACCGAACCCTTAATTCTTTCAATTCGTTAAACAAAAGAAGAGGAACTTACCGAAGGTGAGTTATATCAAGCATGTGTTATCCTCCTCGAGCTCGTAAAAATAAAAAATAGGTACTCATCTATCTGGATGGGGGAAAAATTGAAGGAAGCAAGCCAAGCAATTTTTGGAAACATCACAAGTCACTCTTACAGTCGCCCTTGAACACAGCACATTGTCTTTACATTCATTTTAACCCACTGAACCTCTGCACTGAACCAATCCTCCGAGTTTCTTTACTCCTTTGGGTCATCGACAAAAGTCACAGCATCCACTGCATCATGTTTTGGTTCATGTCTTGTTTCTGTCATTTGTGCCCCAGTGTTCAAGGGAAGTATCCGCTTCAAGAGTCAACCATCACAAATTTCTAGTTTCAATACCTATGTTAGTCCATTCTCATTTTGATCCACCAACTTAATTATCTATGTCAGTTTTGTGTCATTGATGGGGGATACATCAATTCCCTCCTTCGACGAGTCTATTCCTGTCGACTTCAACACATCACCCGAGAACTAGACTTAGAAACCAATTAGTACCTTGGGACCTGCATGCCTCAATGGCAGACCTCCTCACTTCCAGCAGTGGGTTTTTATCATTGGCCTATGATCATATGCTTCCATAAATGTTTGACTTTGAATCATATATTCACATTTGTTGGATTGTACTAGGGTACCTTGGGAGTCATTGACATCACTGGTGATTTCCCTCGCACTTGTTAATAGTTTACCTCATTGAACGGTAATCAAGTGGTCTCTACCATGATCGACGTAAAAAATGTTGGAGTTACTTCACACACACCTAGGATTTATTTTTCCTAAGGTTATTCCTTGTTTATTATTCATAATTAGTCATTATCTAGTCTCCTATATTTTAGGGGAGAATATTCCACCTGGAGAATATTCTCTTCCAGTTCACACTTCAGTTTGACTAGTTGAGTTGAGTTTAGATGTTTCATTGGGATCATCACCATGATAATTATACATTTCCTTGGTATCACCACCAGACTATTGCATTAGCCTTGATTCCCTAAGTTAACTCCTCACTACTCTCTGTTTAGTCAGTTAACTGAAGACTAGTTGACTAGTTAACTCAACTAGGTGGCAGTTCACTCCTGTAACTACCTGAGAGACTAGAATAGGTGGAAATTCACTCCCGTAAATGTTGGTGTGTTTCCAGATAAATCTATACCACCACTATGGTGCATTGGTTCACCTCAATTCAAACTCATTGAGTTATACAGAGTATATCATGTGTAAATTATTCATTATTCACAGCGGATAATGAGAATTCTTCCATTCTTTCTCTCCTTCTTCTTCTTTCTCCAATTCTCTCTGCAAATGTGTGTACTATTGTTTAGATAGATAATTTTTTTGAAGGTTCAACACATTTACATTTTATCAGAGATGATGGACTTCTAAGCAAAAGCTACACCAAAATTGTTTGCAGGTACAAAATATTGAAGACAACGGAAAGATGGAATTCCAAAAAGAATTCATTCTTACACCTTACAACTATTTTTCATGGAAGGAGAAAATAGCCACACATATCCGATCCAGAGGGTTGTATAGGTTAACCATGAATATATATACAGAACCAACATCAGCCATAGAAAAATCCAAGTACTTAAATCGCATGGATGAGGCACTCAGAACAATTTGCAGTCTTATCTCTCTCGATCTCCTTTTTCACATATCTTCCTGTAAGACTCCCAATGAAGCCTGGAAAATATTGGAAGGGATCTGTGGAAAATAGGATGAGATGAGGGGACACATGCTGGAGGTGGAGCTGCTCACATTGGATCCAAAAAAGCTTTGACAATATCCAAGATTTCTTTACAAAATTCAAGGATTTACTATCACAACTCAAATCTTGCGGGGTTGATAAATCAGCAGAGGAGAAACAAATGGTTCTCACCATTCTCTCCAATCTTGGTCCTAAATTTTTTGTATTCATATCTACATTACATACTGTTAGATTCACCTCTAGAGCCACCTGGAAGATGCCTTCTCTTGAGGACTTTATCGAATCCTTGACACAATAGCAAGCCAAGCTCATCAACATGGGTGCAATCAAAGGCCCAAGGGTGCATGCACTCATTATGCATGATGGAAGCCACAAATATCATAAATATAAAGATAAAGATAAGAAAAAATCGCATGCTCATACGAAGAAGGAAGGGTACACAAAACCCTTCACCGATGCCTCCAAATCCAAAGGAGAAAAGGGAAGAAAAGGAGAGAAATGCACATACTGTCACAAAGGATTCCATTCAGAATCCGCATGCATGCAAAAACAAATAGATCTGATGTCTCAGATACTTCAGAAAAACAACCTTGGAGATCGCATCCCTGAGGGTGTAAAGAAGAAGAAGCCAGAAGATCTGAATTCCAAGAAAGGAAATTCTAGCCATGCCTTTATTGCCATCAACTCCTCTCTCGATGCTTGGATCGTAGATTCAGGAGCATCACATCACATGGATGCCTCAGAAGAAATATATTCTTCTTTGGATGCATGCAAAGGTCCTCCCATTCTGATGGGGGACAACTCTTCTGTCGAAGTCACTGGCAAAAGAAGGATTGAACTCACCAACGAAAGTTTCAAGAATGTGTTGCATGTTCCCAAGCTTTCTATCAACCTTCTCTCCATGTATCAGATGACAAATTTCAGCACCAGAAAGAGAGTCGTATTCACACCAAATTTTGTGGACATCTACGACAATAAAACCAACTCCAGGGTTGCAACCGGTGAGGTAAATCATCAGTCTAGATTGTATACATTTTATGAATTCATTGAACCTGATTCTTCTTTACTTCTTACTAATGCTGATGAAAGTAGTAGGAAATGGCACGAAAGGTTTGTACATTTGAATTTCAGAAACATGCAACATATTAGCAATCATAGATTAGTTTATGTTCTACCATACATCCATTTCTCCAAGGGAGTATGTGAGTGATGTGTTCTCAGAAAACACCCTCAAGAGAAATTCGACAAGGGAAAGTCTTAGCGAGCTTCCACACCTTTAGATCTAATCCACGGTCACCTCATGGGTCCTTTTCCACATCCATCGATCATAAAAGTGAGGTTTGTTCTCATTTTTGTTGACGATTTCTCATGTTTTACATGGATATACTTTCTCAGGAAAAAATCTGAGGTCTTTCAACACCTCAAATATTTCAAATCTTTGGTTGAGACACAGTCTGGAAAGAAGATCAAAGTTCTATGAATTTATAACGGGGGAGAGTATGTAAATCACGAGATCCATAATATTTTCCATGAGGTAGGGATTCAGTTGCAACATACAGTTCCCTACACTCTGCAGCAAAAACGAATTGTTGAGTGGAAAAATAGATCTCTAAAGGAGATGGCATCTTGCAGGTTGCATGCAAAGTCACTACCACAGAGACTATGGGTTGAAGCACTTAACTGTGCAACATACATCCAAAACAGATCTCCCCATAGATCTGTCAAGGATAAGACCCCCTACGAGGCTTGGAGCGGCCTCAAACTAGAAGTGACCCACTTTCACATTTTTGGTTCTCATGCATGGGCCCGCATTCCCTATGAAAAGAGGAAGGCACTTGATCCATAGAGCACTGAGTGAATTTTTGTTAGATACCCTAATGGTGTGAAGGGATATCAGCTTATTGATATTTCCTTGGACCGGCTCATCATTGAGCATAGTGTCCAATTCAAGGAAAGTGTCTCGCATGTACCTCAACAACTGCATGTAGACACCTTCACTCTTCCACCTATCCGAGATGATGAGAATGCACATGTTGACTCTTCTTTAGATGAGAGTTTTAATTCAGAGGGCTCGGAGGATTCAGAATCAGAGTCAGTACAGTCAGATGCAGATTCAGAGCATCCAGATGCAGTTGCAGAGCTAGAGAAGAGGCCCTAGTGGGCACAAACTACTCTTCACGATGCAGGGGATATTGTAGGGGATCCATTAAATACTAGGAGGCCTCGATCTAATTTCAAGGATCCTCCTATTTCACTCACTTCCACTGAATCATTGCCTTCCAGGCATATTTTCTTGGTTCAGTCTTCAGATCCACAGTCTTATGGAAAGGTTGTTGGAAATCCCTTTTGGGAATCCACCATGCAGGAGGAGTACAACTCCCTCCTCGAGAACCAAACTTGGGATCTAGTTCCCCTTCCTTCTGCGAGGAAACTTGTCAGATGCAGATGGTTCTACAGGACCAAGAGCGCAACGGATGGATAGATAAGTAGATATAAAGCTAGGCTTGTCTCTAAAGGCTTTCAGCAGGTTCATGGTAGTGACTATGATGAGACCTTCACTCCAGTAGCAAAGATGGATTCCATACGATTGGCACTTGCCATTGCGGCAGCCAAGGGATGGGAAGTCCATCATATGGACGTGAAGAATGCATTTCTTCACGTTGATCTCTCTGAGGAGATATACATGGAGCAACCCCAGGGATTTATGCAGGACTCATATTTGTTCGGTCGACTAAAGAAGTCACTTTATGGCCTCAAACAGGCTCTGAGGGCATGGTATGCCAATATGGGCTCCTACCTGAGGACGGTTGCTTCACTTCTACTTTCAGTTCTATATGTCGTTGATTTGTTGGTCACCAGTTGCTCGACTTCAGCGATTGTTGCAGTCAAGAGGATTCTTCATGATAGGTTTTTGATGAAAGACATGGGTCCTCTACACTTCTTCCTTGGATTTGAGATCAGTCAGGATGCATCAGGAATCAAACTATCTCAAGCCAAGTATGCATGAGATATCCTTGAGATATTTCACATGACAGACTGCAAGTCTTCTCCGACTCCTTTCCTATTAGGAGTCAAACTTGAGCATGGCAGGGAGACTCCACTAGTTGACAACACACTATACAGACAGCTAGTGGGGATCTTGTTGTATCTCACACACTCCAAACCAGACCTATCATATGCAGTTGGCACAGTTTCCAGGTTCATGCAGGAGCTGCATGAGCTACATTGGAAAGATGCAAAGTGTATCCTTCGATACGTACAGAGCACCATCACCTTTGGGATTCATTATGCAGCAGAATTTACATTAGATCTCATTGGGTGTATTGATTCCGACTGGGTTGGCGATAGCATTGATCTCAAGTCCACATCTGGTTACTCACTTAGTGTTGGTTTCGGGCCTATCTGTTGGTCGAGCAAGAATCAAGATTCCATTTCTCTATCTTCATCCGAGGTCGAGTACAGAGGGGTAGTTAACATAACCATTCAAGCTATGTGGCTACAACATTTTCTCACTGAGCTGGGCATTCAGTTTAATCAGTCGATCGTCACCTGGTGTGACAACTAGAGCACTCTGAAGTTCTGTAGAGATCTAGTTTAGAGGCAGCAGACGAAGAACATCGAGATCCACATGCACTACATCCAAGACTTAGTACATTAGGGGATCATCAACTTACAATTCCTCCCTTCAGCAGAACATACAACAGACATTTTCACCAAGACCTTCACTGAGCAGAAGTTCCATTCTCTATGAGGTCATCTTGGAGTGAAGGACACAGTTTCCTAGCAACTGTAGTTCTTCTTTTTACATACGTTGTACCTTGAGGGGGGGGGTTTCGATGAGTTTTTCCCTCTTTTCTCACTTTATTTTCAGTGTATCTTTTGTACTTGGGTACCTAACATGGCCTTGTTGCCGGGACCCAATCTTTATTTTTACCATAGTGATGTTCAGGGGGGGTGTTGGAGTTACTTCACACACACCTAGGATTTATTTTTCCTAAGGTTATTCCTTGTTTATTATTCATAATTATTCATTATCCAGTCTCCTATATTTTAGGGGAGAATATTCCACCAGGAGAATATTCTCTTTCAGTTGACACTTCAAATTGACTACTTGAGTTGAGTTTAGATGTTGCATTGGGATCATCACCATGCAACATTGGGATCATCACCATGCTAATTCGACCTTGCCTTGGTATCATCACCAAAGTGGCACACTAGCCTTGATTCCTTGAGTTAACTCCTCACTACTCTCTGTTCAGTTAGTTAACTGAAGACTAGTTGACTAGTTAACTCAACTAGGTGGCAGTTCACTCCCGTAACTGCCTGAGAGACTAGAATAGGTGGCAGTTCACTCCCGTAATTGTTGGTGTGTGTCCAGATCACTCTATACCACCACTATGGCACATTGGTTCACCTCAAGTCAAACTCATTGAGTTATAAAGAGTGTATCATGTGTAAATTATTCATTATTCGCAGCGGTTAATGAGAATTCTTCCATTCTTTCTATCCTTCTTCTTCTTTCTCCAATTCTCTCTGCAAATGTGTGTATTATTTTTTAGCTATATCTATTATGTGCAGGTTCAACACATTTACAAAAAAAATCTATTCACATGGTTAGATTTGTGCCACATCAGGATGGGTAAGAAGACCCTGGGTTGATTATTCACTTTGATATCTACTTTACCCAGGTTGCGAAGGAGTTTCTTTTGAGAATATTGATATATATATTGTCACATAGATCCACCTTGTATTGATCCATGGCTATGTTTTTTCAGATCGTATATCCACTGTTTAAATATCGTGGCTACGATCAGTTCATGTCATGGAAGTATAGATCCACATTGTATCTTTAGTGGCTATACCTTTTAATTCAATATGATTATGGATCCGTAGTGTATTTTATGGTGGCCATACCTTGAAAGTCTTTTATCACTCAAGAATTGGTATGCCTTCCTTGGGTTTGAAACATGTCATAACATTTTTCTGATGGTTGTATGCAACTTCTACCAGGTTCTCTAAGTCCATACGCTTGCTTCAAAAAGTCTACATAGTACTTCACTCATTAGTTTCCATCTTCTGACCTCTCACTTTGGGGGGTAGTCTGTTACACGTCAAAATTACTCACTTCGATGATGTCTCATTGTCATTATCGCAAGTGTCGCAAGTTTCACACTTTTGTCACAAGTGTCACAAGTGTCATAAAAATCATATTGTCATCTCGCATGTGTCGCATCATGAATGACATCATAAGAACACTTGAGATACTCTCTAAGACTGGTTAAAAGAAGGAAATATATCACTTGGCGAAGAGTACAAAATTTTACCTTGATAAATTACCATCACAAAATAATTTTTGGAGATCATCACTCCCCTGCCTACTTGCAAGGAGCACTAGCACTCCTTTCCCTCTTAGCAGGAAGCGTTGCAATGCTCTATGGCCCACTTTGAGGGAGCGTCGATCTATTGAGAAAATCATGGGAAAAATCCCCCTTATCTATAAAGTCAACTGAGAAATATCCAAGTCAGTTTGGCTTGAATCTAAGACCAAGGATGGATCTAAGGGGAGTTCCACAAATGATGGATTAATATCCTCAACTTATCCCAAGAATATATAAGGTGGTTAGGCCTCTCAAAGCCTATATAAGGAGGAACTCTCATGGTTAAAGGGGGAGAATAATCAGTGAAAAGTATTTTCATTTTGATTGTGGATCATTCGAGCAAGGGATTGGACAAGGAGAGCTTGGTGAGGCTGCTACATCTGCATCTACACTTTGTAAGCACCTTATTTTGTTCTCATTAATACATGTACTTGGCATGTTTCCTTCAATATTGTGTACATTTGCATGAGCTTGTCTCTTTGGATGAATCTAGTTTTAAACTAATCATAGTAGAATAGGAAGTATGTTTTGTCTTCTTGGTTTATTGGATTGCAGGAATTGTTGAAAGGCTTAGGGATCAAAGCTCAACTTGGACTAAACTAGGACAAACATCGTAAAAAAGGCACTCATACTCTCTTCCTCTTATCTATCGAATAGTTTAGCTATTTTTAAAGGAATGTCAGTGATCAAAGTTATCACTTTTTTGTCTTAGTCATAGGGGTCTAAGATCCAAGAGGGAATTCACATGTCCACAGGGGAATTTTCCTACAACACAGATTACAGAATTGGGAGATGAACCAGCCCAATTGAGAAGACTTGCGGATGCGAAAGAACATTGACTTCAAAGAGTCCAGGAAGAGAAGGAAAAGGCTACAGAAGCCTTGAAGCAAGAGAGAGATGAATTCCTAGCACAATTACGAGTAGCGTAGGACAATGTAGCAGCCCAGGAAAGTGATAAAGCAAAGCTTCAGGCGAAAGCTCGAGGAGGAAAAATCCCAGCTATAAAGAGAAAAGGAGCAGTTTCTCGTAGAGCGAGCCATGGTCAAAGAAGAGGTGAGTAAAGCATGTTTCTCTATACCAGGCTTGGTATAGGAGGATTGGGATCCGATCGAAGTTCAAGTAGTGAAGCTTGTTGAGACCCTCCAGCAGCCTCAAGCCAAGATAACAGATTTGGAGGTCCAAACAGTACCGAGCACCCTGCAGGAGGTGTGTGACTAGAGGGAGGAGACTGCTAAGAACACACTAACACGGATAAGAACCCTTGCCTCAGAATGCAAACATATGAGTGATAGAAGCACACAAACATATGAATTTCTCGCTGAGGATCCAAAGATAAGAAATATGGAAGCACAGTTACAGGAGGCGCAACAGCAGGAATTTTCCATGCAGGCACAGATGAAGTTGGTCATTGTGGTAGAAAGAATGAAGAGATCCCAAGATCAACATGCAGTCCAACAACAGATCACTTCCCTCCAGGGTAGGGTAATGGAAGTGACGCAAAAGATACAACCTGTGCAGGATGAATCCTGCAAGGTGTTCGAAGATATTGATGGATAGGGCTCGCAATTGGATCAAGTGGTTGCAATAGTAGAATAGCACCTGGAAGGGTCAGTTACAGAGCAGACGATCTAGGATCTCATTGAGAAAGAGGATTAGGTGAAGCAGCAAGTCGAGGAATCTCGAGTCAAGATCGAGGCCTTCAAAGCGGTATTGTCCAAATCTAAGTGACTTGGTATGAGTCACGGGTGAGTGTTGGGGGGTTGTTGGCCCTTGACCAAGTTTTGAAGAAACATTGGTGATATTTGGCCCAATTTTGGACTTTGACACATTGGTCGAGGAAGGAGTGCCCAGGTGGAGATGAGATCATGGATCTCACTTATTTTGTGGGCTATGTGGACCCAATAAGGCGTTCTTTAGGTTTTTGGTAATGGGTTATGGGATGTTGGCACGTGGGGTTTTCCCATGTTTGGTCCTATTGTAAGGGTTTGTAAAAGTATAAATAAAAGAAGAATGTATGGTAGAAGTAGAATTTTTCTGGGAGCTAAGTGCAAGTAGTTAAATGGCTTTGTGTAAGGAAATGTCTATGTGTTAAAGATTTGCGCTTGATAGAGAGTTGGATATGTTCCTTGATCTAGTTTTGGAAGGAGGATCTGGTGCTCAGTGCATAAATCTCATGTCTGGTGCAAAGCCTGACTCTGTGGCTTAGTGCACATGAGTAACTGAATGTAAGAGATTGACGAATAATAAAGAGGCGAAGCAGTTGATGGACATATCCCCACATTGGGGTGAACCACATATATCTGGTGTCTTATGGTTTTCTTTTTGTAATGTTATATCTGTTATATGTTTCTTATTGATTAGATTAGATGTGTAATGAATATGTATGTGTTTCTCAAAGGCATTGCTTATGTTAGAATGCTATATCTGATTCAGAGTGTTAAGTGCTAAGTGTTTTAGGTACATAATATTTGTTGTTACTGTGCTAGATCTATCCTTGGGTATGTTTTGTGATGTTCATAATGTTAATGAACTAATTTATGTTGCTTCCTAAGCGTTAACAGAATACCCTATGAAGTGTTATCATCACAGATTTGTGTCTCAGCTTGGTTACAGACACCTGCATCATGTAACCCCTCGTTCTTCTACCTAGGGTGAGACTTCACCTGCTTCATAGGTGTTTCTGAAAGGGTCGGTAGTCAGGGTTTTGTTGGTGCATTGTTAAGCGCTAAACCCTAGGTCTACCCTTGTGCCAACATGTTTTAATTTTTCTATGAATTTGATAACTACCTTCTTGAAAATACTATAGGATTATCTAAGTCACCTGCTCCTGGTTGCACCAAAATTTATCCAAGTGTTATTGTTGATGCATCTACATGCACATGAAATGTGATTTCCCAATCATGAAACACTAAAATAGGTGTTGTCACCATATTCTCCTTCAAAGTATCCAATCCCTTCTGGAAATCCTCATTCCACTTAAATTTGGTGTCCTTCTTCATCATATTTTCCATTCGCATAGTAATATGTGCATACCCCTTGATACAATTCATGTAGTACCATGTATGTCCAAGTGTGGCTCTTAACTAGTGCACTGGTTTTGGTGATGGTAAGTTCACAATTACAAAAATCTTAGCAGGTTCAACCAGTAACCCTTTTCTGCATACCACATGTTCTAAAAATATCCGAAAAGGTGTGATGAAAATACATTTCTTGATGTTTAATGAGATATGAAATTGCCTACACATGTCCACCATTAGTGTTAATACTTCTACATGATCTTTCAAAAGACTAAAAACAATCCAGTCATCCAAATATACTTCTAATAACTTATGTATGAAATATTTAAAATCATTTATAACCACCCTTGAAAAGATAGTTGGTGCATTCTTCAGTCCAAAGGGCATAATTGTATACTGATAGGATCCCCATTATGTAGAAAATGTAGTCTTATACCTATCCTCTGGAGCTATTTTAATATGATGATAACCTGAGAATCCATCTATGAATGAATATGCTTCCTGGTCACCCACATTCTCCAAGACCTCATATGTAAAATGGGTAGGGAAAGGATTGTGTAAGAAACCATCATTCAATTTTCTTAGATCTACACTAATTCGTATTCCCCCTTGTTTATTTTCCTGGACCACCATGGGATTAATCCATTTGAATTCTTGCACTAGCTCTATGATACCAGCTTCTATCATTCGATCAAGTTTGCTTTCACTTTTTGCTTAAACATTGGATTCAACCTATAAGGTCTATGTCTAACAGTTCTAGGATCTGGTTTTAGGGGTATCTTCATCTCACCCAACTCACCTGCTATATCTTTCATCTTTGTAAAGGTTGTTGAAAATAGGTCACTGTATTTGCGCAATAACTCAATTATCATTTCTAGTGTTTGTTCATCCCAGAAGTCTCCAATGCTTGCTATTTTAGGGTTTTATTATGCCCCAATGTTTAATTTCTTGGCCTTAATTGGTGCAACAAATGCCTCTGACTCCATAGATGGACCTTCCACCTCTCTCTCACCTTCAATCTTTGTTATTTGAATGTTGTGTGGATCATATTCTTCTAGTTATTCCTCTGTGACATGATAACATGAGAGTAAGTATTTGACTGTCTATTTGTTCTGTGGTTGATATTCTATTATAATTTCCACCTCAGGTTCCTAAAAAAATATCATTCCTTGTATCAGCTTTAGGGTTGAATCGATATTGGGGTTCTCATGCTCAAATGACAAAGTTACCACAAAATTGTGTTGTAATATTATCCATTATGTAGTGCCTCTGCGCATTTCTTGTTCTATGTATCCCTTCCAATGTATGAATAAAGTAATGAGGCCATTTTTCTGGTTGTGTCAACCTCCATTGTGTTATGCATTTTTCAATGTGCTCAACTAGCCTTTCTCACCTATCATATTTCTACAATGTATTGTTCCCCTGTTTTGTGCCAAATCTAATGTGCAGTAACAGTTTACACTAATACCAGTCTTGAATCATTTTCTTGTGCACCCCCCACCATCATGCAGGTTTTTCCTTTAGTGCAATACTCAGGGATAAAATCCTCTGATTTTCCAAAAATTCTTCCTCATATTTTGTCAATAATTCTTCTAGGTCATTCAAACCATGAAAAGTTGGAGGTTCCCTTACCTCTGTACCGACCCACCTTAATGCGCACTTTATTCTTGTGCACCTCCTTGTGGAGACTTCATGTAGCCTCTGCTACCAGTTTTCAAGACCTGTCTTAGAGTCTGAGGCACATGATGTAATGTTTATCTAGCTGAGTACCCCATCTACAATTGGGTTGACATAATATTCTTCTCGCCTGGTAGTCCTATATAACTTATTTATTTCTTCCAAGTCCAAACATGTTGCCTCTAAAAACCTCTCTGCTTCTAAGGGGTCCAATGGTGCAATCACTCTGTACTCGCCTGATTCAAAATTAATTTTTTTCTTCAGTTTTATCATAGCCTAGTTATCAAATTCCCAATCCAATCCAAGTAATGTTGGATAGGGTCTTGTGCCATCTACTATTTCCATAACTTCGAAATATGCCACAATGTGCACTCCATCCAAGTATTTTGTCACACCTTTAAGTCTTCCAATTGGTAATACTCTATGCTGAATGTATAATTTCAACTGGGCCGGTGAATACCCTAATGTGGGTTCCCCCATACACTTCCATGTCTTCTTAGGAAACACATTCACTTCAAAGCCTAAATCAAGTATGCCATCTCCCATATTGAAATCCACAATGTTGGCATTTAACCTGAATTCCCTACTTATTCTTATTCTCGTATGGAGATGATTAATTGTCTTATGTTCTAAATTCCCTTCTACTTCTATGTTTCATATTTCTATCAAGTTCTATAAGACCTTAATGGATGATGGATCATTCAATAACTTGACACGGGATTGCAGAAAATTCTTTAGGTTACTTACTTGCTCTGAATTTTTTCCTTTACCGGTGTGATCCATTGAGGGTGGCATCTCGTACAATGTTGGATCATGATTGTTCTTCACATTTGATGTAGACCCAATGTACTCCTTTAGAATCTCCTATCTAGCTTCCTTAAATGTATCTTTTTCTTTATGCGCGTCAAAATGATTTTGTGGCTCATTGTTCTTCTTGACCCATTGGTGTGGAGATGGATCCTATTTGGATGTATCAACTATCTCCTTTTCTCCTCCTCAAGTAACTATGTTAATGTTCTTCCCATCATACCTGGCTTCTGCAGAAATCCATTATCTGTTTTGATTGTTCTAATTCTTTTTTTCTTGTATTTTTCCTAATAATGTTGGACAATATTTTGTGTCGTGGTATTTTGCATGATAATACATACATGTTGCAGGTAGAAGTGGAAAATGTCTTGCATAGTGTCCTAGTTGTTGATAGTTGTGGAAAACTACTAGCCCTATGCCTCATCAAAATCTACCTTTGCATTGGCCTCCAACTCTATCTCCGCATGGTACATTATATTGGGGTATTTGGTTATAATGTGTGTTATTATACTGAGGTTGCGCATTGTTGTATTGTGGTTGTGTGGGATTAAATGGGGGCTACACATTATTGAACTACAGTGCAGATTTCCCTGAAATCATATCTTCTTACACCCTATAAGTGTCTAAATTAGTTCTCTCTCTCATCAATTCGAGTGTTCTGCAGTCCTTGTCATCGTGACCTACTGACTTACAAAAATTGCAGTAAGAATTTTTGGAGTTGTTTTATACTTTTGCATCATTGGACAATGATATGGATCATGCCCATGTGTCTTAAAAATTTCACATGACATTCCTCCTATAGGAAATGGGTTTCGCACCCCTGATTCAAAGAACTACGCAAAGGTTGGACATCCATTCTTATGGTGTCCTTCTATCCTGCATAACTTACCCCAAACAATTTCTCTCTTCTATTTCCATTTATTCTGGTTCAATTGAACTGTCAGGTTATTTAGATCCTCTTTCAACTCTTCTATTGTTTGATATGTTTATTGATATTGGTTTTCTTTTAGCTCCAGGGATTCTTACAGAGCCTCTGCCCGATTTTGGAACTTATTTTGTCTCAAGGGATACTTCAAGTGTGGTAATAGTGAGTTTACAAATAACTTCCTATGTTGCATGTCAGTAATAGAGTACTTCAACTTACCTTTCAAATGTTTGAACCTTTGATCAATCTCTTAGACATACTCACCTGGTTTCTTCCTTCTCTCAATCATTTCATTCATGTACTGGTCTTGTGATCTTGGCTTCTGAAATTCATTTACTAGCATCTTTTTCACCTCCATGACAGTCTTTGGTGCTCCTTGTGGACTGTTTACATGAAGGATCATGTACCAGTCTAGCGTGCGATCTCTGAATGTTATATCCAACAACGTGAATTTTCTATCCCTTTTTGTGACCTTCTTTGCTTCCTAGATCTTTTCATAGATGAATAAATGCTTCTTAGGGTCCTTTGACATTTCTCCATGAAACTTTGGTAATCTTATAGTGGGATCCACTCCTGCCATTTTGAAGTGTGTCAAACTACTACCTTGGTATGTTGTATATAGTTGACTATTACTCCCTGAATTTGTACCCCTAGTTGGTTTTCCTCTATTGGACCCCTGACCTCCTGCCCCTCTTCTACTAAAAATTGGTTTTCTAAAAACTTGTGTTCCTTTAAGTGTATTAGTCACACATGGGGTTGTAGGTTCTACAGTAACTGTGATCTAGACTGGAGTTCTACCTTTTGTTCCTGACCCTAGACCTCTTTTTTTCCTTTCATATTTTTCATGAAGGATTTCCTTAATATGCTCCATAGCTTGGAGATCTTCTACCTCTTCCTCATCGCTCACCAAGCCCTCTTTGTTGGATATGGCCCTCTCTTTTTTTATTCATATTATACTCATAAGGTCTACCTCTATGCATCATTCCAAATTTTTTCATTATCTTCTTTGTCTGGTCCTTGTCCATCATGATCGGGTCCAAGGCCTCCTCTTGATTCCCCATATCTAGCTCCATATCCATATATCATTCTCTTGTGAGTGTTTCCCCCCTTCCTCCATGCGTGCATGGAATTTTAGTTGTTTGATTCCATGGTCATCATCCCTTTTTCATATAATAAAATATTTATGGAAGTATATAGTGATCTTATGTACCTACCTCTCGGTCAATTCAAAAAATATTTCTCTACAACAGTGTATGAATTCGCAGTATCAACTACAAATTCAATGATGAACCTTGCAATAATGTTGTCTAACCAAAAATCTATTACACGGGTAAATTTATTATTGACTTGTTGCAACTGTGTGATCTCCATAGAATGACACTTTATTTGTCTTATCTAATTTGGAGGATGGTTGTCCTTCAACCTCAATAACCACTCTTGTAACATATGCAAAAATTCATAGAAAAATACTTCATGCAAGTCACTAAACACATATTTTTCAAGATATTTGCTCGATCTATATTTAGGGTTTTTGTTGTCCATATACACAAACTTGAGTTCCTTTTTCCTGGACCATATTTCAATATCTTCCTTTGTTGGATTCCATGGCCTAAAAATTCCCTTCTAATTTTTCATTATTCGTGATGTTCTTCAATAGATCCCTTCCAATCTATCCTATGTAGTTCCAGTTGGAAACAAAACCAGTTTTTGGATGCTTTCGCTGACCTAGTTTATGATCTCCAAGGTTTCCAACAAAACCATCAAACTACCGGCCTTCTTGGTAAACCAGAAGGAAAAGTTACACACACAGTGTACAATGCAGTCTCACCCAAGATAGCTTATGGGGGATTGCAAGACTCAGATGTATGCATTTAGGGAAGGGACTGGGGATGTGATTTGTTCCTTTTACTCATGCATCACATTTATTATTCATTAATTGAAGAAGCTATGCATGCATGTTTTCATCATCTAAGCTAAACATACATTATTTAACCAATAAATAGAATAAAAAGTAAAACACCAATTCAGACACATTAACACAATGGGTTTATCGTGGTTCACCCCCCCTGGGGATACATCCACAATTATATGTCTCTTCTGCTCTTTTATTCATCGTTTTGCAAAATCTATGTTGTGTGCATTACATTATTCATTCTTACAATAAAAATTTAGAATAAGTTTCATCTGTGAGGCGGACTAGACCACACCAGGCTCCACAACCTGAGACCTAACCCTCAAAAACTTGCTCGCTAGCTTATTCATATTGAACTATTATCTCCTTGACCACACTCTACTAGACCTCCTAGGTATTTATTTATACTATTCTATTGGCTCATCTCCATTATATTCATATCAAAAACCATAACCATAACATGGCTAGGTTTGTCTACATGTGCACCACGTTGCTTTTTCTCCATCTTTCGTATGTTGATTTTCCTCCACATATGGAACACACTAAAAAATGGGCTTTTCTCTCCCAAAATAAGCCTATGCCAACATAGGTGTATGTCTCAATAACCCTTGAATGTTTAATTTGGGCATGGTGTCCCTTTCCATGAAATGTATGGATTCCCCTAATTCTAACAAGGTGTTTTGGATCAGACTATGGTTAATGTGTACATTTACTATAGGGATTCCATGATATAAGTATTTGGCAATAAATACATTTCCAAGAATAAGATCTGCTAGTTTTCCTACTACATAGATTGTACATGAGTCTTTCTTCTTCCTTTCATGTCTCTTTATAAATTATTCCTTGTTGAAATCATTGTAAACATGGGCATCCTTGATAGCTTGTAGAAGTGGTATTTTAACATATAAAATCTTAATCTCTCCCAAGATTTCATTCTCTATAGACACATATTTTTTCTTAGTGTTTATCCTTTCAAGATATGGTCGATTTTGTTGAGGAAGATGTGTTTCTTGAGGGAAGGTGTCCTCTTTTTCAATATTTGAGTATTATGTGGGCTTATTAGTGAGAGTAGGGTATTTTAAAAACTTTCCCTATCTGAGGATGATCTCTTAAATATATACAGAATAATATTGATATGTTACCTCATTATTGTACATGGGTTGGACCTACCTATTGTTTGGATTAGTGTTGGTTGGGAGGGAAACTATGGTTTTTTTTTAGGTTGAGTTATTGCACTTGTGGAAGCATTTTTTGGTTGAGGAGGGGAAAATTTCTTGTTTCTACTGGCTTGGAGGCCTCCACCATTATGCAGGATCAATCCACTAAGGATTTTCTATTGGAGGTTTGTTTTAAAAAGGGTTGATAAGGAAGATGGATAGGTTGACTTGGATATCTCCATTGGTTTTTGTTGGCACAGGGGAAGACCTAGGGTTCAATGCTCAAGTTCGCACCAACAAAGCCCTAACTACCGGCCCTTCCGGCAACACCTACAATGCAGATGAAGTCTCACCCGAGGTAGAGGCAGGGGTGGTTGCAAGACTCGGGTGTTTGCAACCTTAGCTGGGACACAGATCTGTGATTATATCCTTTATAGAGAACTTAACACCATTCATTCATCACTATTCTCCCTTATTGTACTTCGCAGATAGGACAAAACGTCACAGTACTAGCTCATATATAAGATATTTTAATGCTTAGCAACAACAAAACATATTAGATCCTGTATATCAGCACTAAGCATCCTCATACACATTAGATATACTATTCATATACATCAATTGAATCACAAAGCATAAGAAAATATATCTAATCATGGCATAGAACTTAGCAAGATAATAAAAACACAAGGAAGCAACAACAAAGAGCATGACACACAGGTTTACATGGTTCACCCCCACCCTGGGGCTACATCCACAAAGTCTTCTTCTTCTTTATCAGCTTTGGTCAATCTGATTACAACACAAAGCTCAACTTGTACTCCACATAGGACAAGAGATCTGGGCGCACCTCGCCAGATCCTCCTTCCTCGAGTAGATCTAGCACAGAGCCTTCTTACAATTCGTGCACTTAGCACTTACAACACTTACACTCAGCTCTGCAAGCCTCTTACAATCATTCACAGATCATTTACATTCGATCACACAGATCTAATTACTAGCACTAAGCCATCGTCTCTTCTTACATTGCCTAGCTACTTATTTATACTTTACAACATAGGCCTAAACATGGGTAAACCCATGGGACAACATCCCTTTCCCATTACATTAACCCAAAAACCTAAAGCAACCCCAAAAGTGGGTCGAGATATCGTGATCTCTTCTTTGCCCGGAGCTCCATCTTTGACAGGGTTTCGATGTCCAAAAACGGTTAAATATGACCAAGTGTTCCTCAAAACTTGGTCAAGGGCCAACAGGCCCCCAACACTCACCTTTGACTCATCCCGAGTCACTCTGGTCTGATAAACTCCGCTTTGAATGTCTCAAGCTTGGCCCGAGCTATTTCGACCTCCTGAAATGCGACATCCTCTTCCTCAGTGAACTCTTGGATCACTGCGTCGTTTACTAGTCCTTCCATGCGTTGTTCTGTGATGATGACAACCTGTTCAAGATCGATTTCCTGGCTCGCAAATTCAGTGAACAGGTAGCATGCTTTCTCTTGGAGTGGTTGAAGTCGTTGAGAGACTTCCATCACTTTACTTTGCAGCATCTGTACCTGTTGTTGGGCAGTGCGTTGTTCTGGAAATCACTTCATTCTCTCGACTAGGGTCAAGGACTTCAGCTGTGCCCGTAGTGTATCTACATGTTGCTTTGATTCTTGGAGTTGTGCTTCTAATGTCTGCAATTATGGGTTCTCTATGAGGTTCTCATAAGTATGGGAACTTCTAGCACTCAGCTTCTTACATTCCAAAGCCAAGGTTTTTAATTGGCCAACTGTGCTACAAGCAGTTGCTTCCCTCAAATATCTTACTTCTTGTGGAGTCTCAGGCATGGTTCGAAGTTCCAAATCTATGATTCACTGCTGAAGTTGTTGGATTACTTCTTCAAGTTGTGCCACCTGTTGTGGGACACATTCTTCAATTTTCACTTCAATGACCGTCACAGAGAGAAGTGCTTTGTGAACTTTTTCCTATATTTCAATTTGCTCTGCTAGCAACTGGTCCTTGCTCTGCTGTAACTATGCTTTTTCCTCCTCCCACTTCCCTTCCAAGGCAATCTTTTCCTATTCTTCCTTCCTCTGTTGTACTCTATGTGCACTCTATACTTGTGCCAAAGCATGGGTAGCTTGTGTTGTGTCTTATTGAGCTCGTCGAAGGCGAGCTTCGACTTTCTCGATGATATGGAGTAATTGGGTGGGCTCATTAGTTGTTCTTGTTGTTTCAATTGTCAAGGGAACTGTAGAAACTGCTCTGCTGGATTGGAGTGCCTGCTACACTTTGTTTGCACTCTTTTCGTCGATGTGTGAGCAAAAAGTGAGTGCTTACATGCCTAGTTGGGCTCTTCTAGTCATGACAGCTGTATGGTAAAAGGTTAGAAAGAAAACAATAGAGCT
>JZKD02S1977595.1:957104-970041 GCA_000966675.3 Picea glauca | reverse complement strand
CCTTTAGATATGAATGCAATCAATCACATCTCAATGAACAATGTCTAGATGTCTTTTTCAAAACTTTAATACTTTACAATTTTGATTTTCAATGGTGTTTCAAAGGTAAAACAAATATCTTGAAAGAAAACATACAGTTCACTTTCCAAGAAGAACTCGAATGAATGAGAAAAGAAAACCAAGATATAAAGATCCAAACAAATAACCCAATCCAATACTTTCAATGAAAGTAAAAACAACAACAAACCAAAARARCTTCTCAATGCAAATGAAAATTGTCCTTTTGGACCAACAAGTACAAGAGAAACAAAAAATCTTAACTTCCAATCAATCACTGATTCTTAACCAACCCAACACATTCAACTCGAGTAATCAGAGAGAAGAAAAATGTCAATAAGGGCTAAGAGATGAAAGTCAAGTGACCAAAGTAAGAACAAGCCTAGAAAACCTAGATCAAGTCCAACAAGCAAAAGAAAGAAAAAATAGGCAAGCTAGTAATACAAAGAGTCAAAAAGACTTAAATCAACCTCACTGAGCTATTGCAAAAGTCAGAACTTGATTTCAAAAATTTTACAAAATCTGTCCGCAGGCAAGCCTTGGACACAGTGCGAGAATGTAAACTTCTCGCAGGCCACTTAAGTGCAGACTACGAACTTTTCGCACTGGAGTGTATACGCAAGGTGCGAACTATCAGGGTTCTCGCAGGATGCTAATGGGCACAGTGCGGGAATCCCTGAAACTAGTGAAAATTTTGAAAAATCAAGCAAAAATCAAAATGGCTTTTGGACCCAGAAGGTCATTCAGGGTATCCTGAGGACTCAGAGATTTACAAATCAGGAGAAAACGGTAACCAGAGAAAATGGCCACAGAAAATCCAAAACCCAAAAAGACAAGAGGGATGTTTCCCCAGTGGATTCGCCAATTTTGTTAACGGATAAATTCGTGAGTGCGGACACAGACCAATCTCCCTAGATCCACCTGGATCTAGAACAAAACAAGACAAAATACTACTCTTTCCCTAGATATAGATTATTGAATGAACTAAGAGAAATGGATAGTGGACATACCTTATGAACGCTCTCCTTAAATCTCTGTTCTTCCTTGCTCTGCTTCGATGCTCTTGTGTCGTCCAATCACAACAGTACAAACCAATCAAAGTACAAGAAAATTAATATATTCAATACCTAGTCTATACATGTGATCAAGGAATCATGTAATAAGACATTATGGGAAAGGGACATATTCATATATTGAATTAACTGAAAGAGAAATATACAACCTGAGCCTTGATGTCGTAGATCTCCTTTCAATGGCTTTTAGTTTTGACACACACACTTGCTCATGCATGAAGAAAATCAACTACTTGTCTCTATCTGCTACAGCATCAATTCTCCATACAGTCATGCACCAATTCTCCAATAGATCTCTCAAGCTTGCCAACTTCTTTGTTTTTCTTCTTCTTGTTCTTAACCCTTTCCATGAGTATTCTCATCAATTTATAAGAGAGAATAGGTTAGTTGTTAGGATAAGAATGATCCCAATAAATCTGGAATGCCAGCTTCTTAACAACCATTCGAATACCAATTCATCCTTCTAGAAGATTCCCTTCTAGAAGGCTCGAGAATCTTAGCTTTTCCCTTTGTAAAAATATGTTCGCACCCTGGCAATGATTACAGTGCGAGAATTTCACACCCTAGTTGAAGGTAGCATGCGGGAATGTATCATTCTCGCAGGAGAGTATATATTCATCCTACGAACTATCTTCAAAATATGATTTATGGAAATAGATAAGAGCAACCCTCTTCAGGAAGGAGTTCTTTAATGAGGAGTTTGATTTTCTATCATCATGACATCACTATGACATCATCACAATGACCAAAATTGTGGATAACACCACTGAAATAAGAAGAAATGATCCAGACTCCAAAACAACCCCAAGGTAGGACCAGAGCACAATAACAATCGCAAGGCAGTGAATATCAACTATCTCAGTCGCCAAAAATCGTCTATGTGGATGAAATCCCATTATCGGATACAACACTAGGAAGCTCCACAAGCATTGAGGAATAAACCCAGCAGAGAGTACCTACGGGCATGGACATCAATATGTTGGAAGAGGGGTAGGGCCGACAGAATGAAGATGCAGGAAACTTAGGGAAAATAGAAAACCCTATAGAAGCCTCGAGAGTCAATGGGATGGCTCCAAATCGGGAAGAAATAGTCGCACCAGAAGAATCACAGACAACCATGTCAGAACAACCATAGGAGGGAGCAGTGGAGGATGTCACTGGCCGACCAGAGCATATTTCTGAAGAGAAAACAATGGAGGCTAGAACCTCGATTCAACCACCACAATGAAAGGACAAGAAAAAGGTACCTAGGTCACCACGTAGACAACCCGCTGCATCAATTGTTTTTTCATGAATACTGGAAGGGGTACATGTATCATAAAATTTGTTAGGTTATGTAGAGAAATTGAAGTACTCAGACCACGATGTAAAGAATACAGACAAGTTCCTAGAGTTCACTAAGTGGGTCTACCTACAGACTGTGGGTATAGATCCCTTTGGGGAACCAATTCACCAACTAGTCCAGTGGGCAGCAGGATTGGCCAAAACCGGGATTCTAGGTCTGTTGGACCTACCACACTTTGGAAGAGGCTAGTATGCAAACAATTTCATCAAGAAACTGATGGCGGTCACATATGGCGGATATATGTGGCTGGAACAACTCGTCTCAATAGACTTAGAGCTCATCGCACACATCACAGGGTTTCCATCATGGGGTATGGATCTCGCATAGTTCCTTGAGGAAAAAACAAAGGAGAAAGAACTAGCTAAGGAGATCAAGAAGAAATACGACACTGAAAGGGGGTCGTGCGAAATCATTATCAAGCGTATTAGTGACATCATGACAAGAATGGCCACAAAAATCATGGCATGCAAGTTGCTCAGAAAATGCCACAAGGAGGAAGTCTCGGTCAGGGTTGTCGCATTAGCAGCATAGTGTGTCGAGGGAACCACACTCAGTTGGGCCCCTTACTTGTTGAATTTGTTCTTAGACGACTGCAAGGATGTGCAATATCTGGGGACAGAGTTTCATTATTCATGGCTACTCATCCTGATAGCCATTGTGGGATGGAAGGAGCCGAACTACACATTTTTATCCATGAGACCCAAACCCTTCCATGGAGTGCGATATTTATTGCTTGGAGTCACTTTGGATGCCAAGAACAGAAAAGAAAATGAAGCAATATTCAAAGGATATCTCCGCGACCTACATGACACCATCACCAACACTTGGAGGATAACACCGAAAGTTTTGCATGATAACAGGGCATAGAAAACTTTAAATCCACTAGACATGCGATGTGGATCTAGGCATGGAAGGACCCCAACAAGCAATGGCTACAAATGAGCTACCACATCATGGAGGGAGACATACAAATGGCCATTAAGGATTGGGAAGATGAATGGAGTATTCTAGTCCTCACTCGAGAAATACCCACATAGGTAGAGGAGGAGGAGGAGGCAAGACAGGAACATACACATGCTGAGGAGGTTGGGCAGGAATGGGCACAACCACAGGAAGTAACAATGCCCGAGAAACCAAGGATGGGCCAGAACAAGCCACAACAAAACAAAGGGGGGACATCCAAGACAGGAGTCCAGACAGGGAAGAAGAACAACACACAGGCACCCCAAGTATAGCAAAAATAGGTCGAGGCATCATAGGGGACTACATCAAGTGACCCTCCATAAGAGACAGGCCAGACTAAGCGGCCAACCCCCCATACAGTCTCGTGCACGCACAAATATAGAAGAATTGTAGCAGGTAAAGGATAATCGGGATGAGATGGAACTGGTATTCGAGCAGGCTAAGCTCGAGACAAAAGAAGAGAAGAAACACGTCAAGGGACTGGAGTAGAAAGTAGCCATAGCCTATGAGAAGATCCCAAAGAACGCACAAACAGTCGAACTCACGGCAACAAAGAATATTGATCACATTATGAAGACAATCGATCAATACTAACTAAATATCAAAAATCGTCTGGACCATCAAACACCTACCACTCCACCGGAGGTGTGGGAGAAAAGGAAACATGAGGCAACAATGCATATACAAGAGATAGAACGACAAGTCCATGCGACAGACGACTTGTTCGACAAAGAAGTGCAACTCTAGACGAAGTTGGAAGAGGATCAGTAGGTCCAGCAGTGGGACTAGGAAGGAGAAAGGATAAGTGAAGCTATCTAGGACCTCAAGCAGAGGCAGAAGACAATGTCGATCATTGAGTGCATCAAAGGGGCGCAAGACATGAAAAAACTGCAGGCATAACTCATAACTGTGCAGACGCAAAAAAAGGAGCACTAGGCTCAGATGGAACCACTCCATGAGAGAGCAACATAAGTTATTGCATAGGTAGAAGAAGCCAAAACATATATGACACAAACCCAAGCAGAATGTGCAAGGATGGTCACCGACGAGATTGAAGTGTAAATATTGGATGCACTCAAGGAGAAGACCACGTAGGCCCAAACACATTAATGGAGCTCATGGATAAGTTCCAAGTGATCACTGGGGATATATATGAAGCACACAGGGTTTAGGTGGATTGGGACGAGCCACATGTTAGTGTTGGGGGCCTGTTGGAAGCAAGCCAAATCATAAAGAAAGGTTATTTTAGGAAGAAAGGCATGCACAAGGAAAGCGACAGCTGGCAGGAAGAGAAACATGTGCGCATGCATGGAAGACCTAACGACATTAGGGTTAGGGTTTTTGTAATACATTGTAATGGTTGATGAGCCAGAAACATATACATATAGATACCTAGGATGTCTAGAGGGGAGTAGCGAGAGATATAGAAGGCAACAGTTGTAATCTGAAGAGGCGATGGAAGGGAGGAGTCATGTTTTGGTAAGTAGGTTGTAATACTTTGTGATACGACCTGATTTTGTAAGTTGTTGAGTTGTAGAGAGTTAGAAGGGTAGATATTGAGGGTTAGATCATAGGCTAAGGAGCCTGGTGTAATCTATTCCACCTCATAATAGATCTTGACCCGACTGAGAAAGAGTTGTAAAGCGCACAACGCTGTAGTTTTGGAACTTCCATAATAGAAGAGCTTGAGAGCCAAATCTTTGTGGACATATCCCAAGGGGGGTGAACCACGATAAAACCCGTGTTATGTGATTAAATTCGTGTGTCTCTTTTACTGGTTATGAGTAGATGTTAGCATGATGAATGAATGAGCTAATGAGTTGATTATATTACATTCATAATTAGGGAATGACAGTATATTTCTTTAATAATTTAAATAAAACTCTTAGTGCACATTTCTGAGATCTCTATTCAATCTTGGACTACAAACGCCTGAGTATTGCAGTCACCCATTAAGACTATCTCGAGTAAGACTGCACAGTACACTATGTGCACTATGTTTCCTTCTGGTTTACCAGGAGGGTTGATAGTTTTAGAGGCTTTGTTGGAACCTCGGTAGACTTGAACCTGGGTTGAACGCGTTAAAAGTATATCAGAGGAAGTAGAACCAACAGGTGTTGAGTAGAGTGGTAAAATATCAACATGGTATTAGTGCATACCAAGGGTTGAATCTACTAGAAAATCAACATGGTACTAGAGTCAAGGCTTTCAAGGAAAGAGAGAGCCTAGTCTCTAAAGGGAGGAAACCAAGAGAATATATATATTATCAGGTTGATAACCAACAAGGGAAATCGAAGGACAGATTTCATGAAAACAACATTTTCAGTAGAGGGTTATGATATTGGATCTTGGAGATGGTGAAGGCATTGAATATTAAGGAAATGTTAGAAGGGGAAACAAAATTTTGGGCTTGGAAGGAAAGGGTTCTTTTATTAGAGGAGAATGACCTCAAAGAGTATGTTGAGGCTATGGCTTCAATTCCTACTAATCTGCGGGAATTGAAAGCTCACACAAATAAGGAAGTGAAGGACAGGCAAGTTTTTCTAGAATCCGTAAAGGATCACTTGATTCTGCACATTGCTGAGAAGAAATATGCCAAGGAAATGTATGATGCTTTGGTAATTCTATACCAAAATAAGAATACATGAAATTTTATACATTTGAAGCACCAACTTCAAGTTATCAATATGTCCAGTGAGGACATGGTTGTGAATAGTCTTATGAAGATTACATAGATCTAAGATCAACTTTCAATCCTTTGTGAGACAATATAGGATGTTTATTTGGTGAATATAGCATTGTGAGGTCTTCCCAAGTCTTGGGAACTGTTGTAGTCTTTGGAATCAAAGGATGCATTCAAGATGAGAGTGCATTAGGTAAAACACATCAAGACACACACTTACTTAAGAAGTATTTGTGGGAAGGTTGACCAACCTCCTTTCTATTCCATCTTCATGAGTATATATACATAGGAGAGATGGTTGGAGAGGTTTCACCCACTCCAACTAATCCTTAGTTAGATGCATTTATCCCCTACATACATTTACTTACATTAGTACATATTATTTTATGCTAATTTATATGTATAATATATAATGACTATTACAAAGTCCTAAGAGGCCTCTTAACATATCCCCCACACTCAAATCCTTACACGTCCCAAGCAAGTGTGCATATAACTAATGATCTATTAATCTTTATCCTTCATCTTCAATCTGGTAAATTCCTATACAGTTAGTGAGTCTCGCAACACTTTTCTCCCACCCAACAATAATCCTCTTGATCCTATTGTTGCACATTTCTCTCTCGTTCCTTTGGACTGGTGAGTGGTTCATCCTGGGCTCATCTTGCCCCTGCACACACCCTATGGTGGAACACCATGCTTCGGCCAACCTACCATTTCTCTATTTTTTGTCTTCTAAGGTCACAACACAGGAACTATTCTGCAAATTTTATACCAAGGGGCTCGATCAATTTAGTAATTCTTGTGCCATTGTATTTTCTTTTAATATGTTGTGTGTGTGTGTGTGTGTGTGTCTCATTATGTGATGTCTCTTTCTTGAATGTCTTTAACCATTTCTAACATGTTTTTCATCAATGCTCAATATTTTACTGCTTTTCTTTGTTGCTCATCAAACTTGGATGTTCTTCTTTATTCTTTTCTGATATTTGAGAATAAATGGAGTCGACATTTGATATCACATGAAGGAGAACTTGACTATGACTTGACTCGATGACTCAAAGAAAGACACTTTTGTTGGTATGATAATTTTACAACTCAATAAAGTGTTTTCGACTAGATATTGATTAACATTGGCGAGGAACCAATCTTTGTCGACTAGAAACCGACTTACATTACAATAATAGAGGGGATCATTTTCCTTTGAAGACTCGCATTTAACCCCCTCCTTTATTTTAACTTATATTTTACAAACACTTATGAATCAATCGATTTAATTGACAAGATATTTTTTATTTTTCTAACTAGACTCAACTACTTCATTCATGTAACTTTACCATTCTAATAACTCCATTGTGATATTTTTATAATCATTTACATTTTGAGTAAAAGTCAATTATTTTTAATACTTATCCCACATACTTTTGAACATAGTGTGACATAAAAAAAAATTATGTGAACTTCACACAAAACCTTTCTTAAGGCGTTTCATGGACATGACTCACTATCATGCTCTGATAAAAAAAATGAGATACATTCTTATGATTAGACTTATGTGGAGACATTTAAGTCCACTTTATTCCTTCTTTCTTGTAAGGATATATGATGAATTCACACAAAAAAAACATTTGGTGACAATCCATGGTCATGTTAAAATTAATAGTTTATCTGATCCTTATTTCATAAATATAAAACATTTGCACATACAGGTGACCAAAAAAGTGACACATGGAAGGAGTGCAATGGATCCACCAACGTTAAACAATACCATGCAAAGAATCCATATAAATTTTGGAAATATTATTAATTCTATCGATCCATAGCTCTGCAATATTGTAAGAAAAGAGTGGTCATTGAAAACTTTTTCTTTCTTAAAACGATCAGAGTACCACACGTGTTTTTGATTCATCTACTTCTTGGCCAACAAATAGAATAGAAATGATTTATGTCTGTGTGGAAACTAATTTTATTCACTATAAATTACTTGAAAACAGGGAGTCGATTTTCTTGAATCCCAAAAACATAACACAGACCACTAAGATTGATTCTCTAAACAAATATTTCAAGGGCTTCTTCTCATAGCGACATTGAATTTTTATATAACAAAGGCAATAGAGATATTTTTCATATAATGACAAAGTTGCTTTCCATGCTCTTTTGACTTGTCCCAAAATAAAAAGGCACAATACCTCACAATATCACAACATTCAAATAAAATGAATAAAGAAAGATGCTTCATTATTCCTCAAGCATTATATCAGATTGCAGATTCTTCATCTTCCCTTTCTTATGCAGGCTTCTTCCATGCGACTCTCACCCACCAAAAAGAATATTTCTCTAACTTCCTCTTGAGCATCTCAAATAATTCCACCAACATCTTGAGAAAACCTTCCATCCAAAATAAAATTTTCTAACTTGTTTGGATCAATTCACGCTGCAATGGAACCAAAGTGTTATATTCTATGGAATTAGAGGACGCATTCAAGAAGAGACTGCATTAGGGAAAAAACATCAACACACACACATACTAAAAAAGTATTTGTGGAAAGGTTAACCAACAATCTTTATATTCCATATTCATGAGTATATATACATAGGAGAGATGGTTGGAACGATTGCACCTGCTCCAACTAATCCTTAGTTATATGCATTTACGCCCTATGTACATTTACTTACATTAGTAAATATTAACTTATGTTAATGTCTATGTATAAAATATGATGACTATTACAAGGGCCTAAGAAGCCTCCCAACATGAACCATTTGTGCACGAGAGACAGTGTCAGGTTTTAATAGGCTATAAATTGACTGTATTTAGAAGGAGACTCGGTTAGAATCCAAGGATGGTTTTAAGAGTAGCCATCATGAGAAAAATCATCTTTCCATCTAGGAAAGGAAGAGAAATTTCAAGAAGATTTGCAGTGGAGAGTCTATCACTCAAGATGGAAAAAAGAAGGACATGAGAAAATTAAAGTGCTTTGCATGTCAGAAGTTTGGAAATTATGTAGGGAAATGTCCGCACAGGAAGAATGAGGGAATGAAATGAAACCATATGTAGATGCATTGGTAAACGATCAAATGGATGAGTTTTCCAATAAGTTTGAATAGACATAGTTCTTACTTCTTTCCAAGACTTCCTTGGGGAGTATATTATATGGTGCATGGTTTATAGATAGTGGAGACACATGTCATATGGTAATATCATGAGAGGTATTCAATAGATTCATAAATTCTAACTCCTAGGTGAATGTGCAACTTAGTATGGGGACCAAGCATGCAGTGAAGGGATCTGGAAGAGTTCCATTCCGGATGGAGTTAGGAGGTGTTTTGAGAGTGCAAGATGTGTTATGGGTGCTAGAAATAAATAGGAGTGTGATATCGGTCTCAATGATTAAGAAGAAGGGATATGAGGTATTATTCTGAGATGGGCAGGTGCTCATCTTATAGGATCTATCTTAGAAAAAAAAAATTGTCTTTGGAGTTAGAGAGAGAAACTTGTATAGGCTAAACGGCCAAACTATGCAAGTAGTGGAAAGTAGCAGAGTGGAAGAGAATAGGGAGAAGGTAGCTCTGAAGGTTGATCATCTTAGAGGAAGATAATATTCAGGTTCAAGTGGGAAGTATCAACCTTCCAAGTCTATCAAGAATGAGTCATGGTATGAGATGGCCATACAAGATGCTCAGGAGAAGGATACTTCTAGGAGCATGTTCAGATGCAGTGAGTCTTCAAAGACAGGTTATACCATCATGAAAGGGATAACTTCTATGTCAGAGGGAGCAACCAATCAGGTATATTGGAGAGCAGCCATGGTAGTATATCTAGTAGCGAAGATAGAGACAACTCCATGTGGGAAAAGTACCTTCCTTGCGAAGAGGGAGTGTTGATGTTTGTGGTAGCATCAGACATGTACATCCTCATTTGCTTATGTCTAGAATGTAGAAGTCGTCAAAATCCCAGTGTGAGTTTACTTAGTTAAAAGGAATTAATTAAAGTAAAAGTATTTTTATTAGTAATTTAGTTATTTAAGGAACATTCTTAGCATGAATCATGTAATCTAAATATTAAGTGAGTGTGAGAAGTAATTTCAACCGTAGATCACTTTGAAGATTAGAAATAGATTGTAACTCATGATTATAAAATCAAGACTGGGGTAAATAAAAATTCACTTTTGATGGGATATCAAATTCAAATACTTTGGTGAGAGACAAAGGTTAACGATAGAAAATAAGGATTTTTTCTAGTGTAAGGAGTGTAGGAGTAAGGAAGGACTTTTTCTTACACTAGAGTGAGGATATCTCTTGAAGAGATTTCATCAAAGTGTTGATTAGAGGTTTGGATCACAAAGGGCCATGATTCAAGAACTTGGATAGGTGGAGAAGGACCCATCTAGAGGTCATATAGGTGAAGGAGGAGAGAGAGAGGAGGCAACCGCAAGTGGGTTTCAAAGGACAAAATCCACAGGGAAGAATAAAATCGTATAAATATTTCTATATGGGTTTTTTTGTATGGATACATGATTCACAGTGTAGACAGTCACGTATATACACAATTCATAGTGGGATTAATCACATATACCTCGGGAAACATGATGATACAGGGTTGTACAATAGCACAGGAGTTTCCAGTTATGTCTTCAATGTATAACTCTCTCAGTGGGTGATTTTCCCTATTATAGGAGCCTTGATTTGGTATTAAATAAAGCATCATTGGACCGGTTTTTCCTTCAATGTATAACTCTCTTAGTGGGTAATTTTCCCTATTATAGGAGCCTTGATTTGATATTAAATAAAGAATCATTGGACTGGTTTTGCCTCCATTTTTTTCTAGGGGTTTATACCCAAAAATATTGGTGTTTATGTGTGATTTATTTGGTTTCCTTCTTTATGTTTATGTTGCATGTTTAGTTGATTAGTCAGTTGCGATTTTAGTAGATAAAGTGATTTTATTTTGAACTAGTTGTTGGGTGTTGAGTAGAGTGGTAAAAATCAACATGGTATTAGTGCATACCAATGGTTGAATCCACTAGAAAATCAACAAAAGTGATAGGCCCTAGAATAACAACACCAATGTTTCACTTCTTAGCTTAGTACTTTAAATGTTAACCCAAGGTTCATACAAACTGGAGAGGTATTGTGCACTATTTGTGAAGACCCCAGACATGCATCTACCTATAGGGAGAGAATATATTATCTAAGGACCACTTAAATTTATTCAATAAGGGATATTGAAAACCAAAAACCACTTAAGGAATCATAAAGGAAAAATATGAAGTTTAGGTGTTAGGAAGACTACAAGTTATTTAAAGGAAAATATTACAAAAAATAATTTAGAGAACCAAGAAACTCAGTGACCATTCCCCACTTATCTTGTCAATGGAAAGTTGAGGTATATTCTACAAAGAAAAAAGTGTAAAGTTGCAAATCCAAGTGAGTGGATATGATTTTTTGGATCAAAATCAGAAGAAAAATATGCTAAGGAATCAAATTGCAATTATCTAAGTGAGTTGAATAAAAGAAAACCCTACTAAAATAAATTCTATTGTAAAAAATAAATTGAAGAAAAATAAATATAACCTTGTTGGCACAAAAATGTTCAGACCATGGTCCTTCTTAGGTTACCAACAAAAGGGACCAAAGTAGTCTAGAGAACTGGCATTTTCATCTTCCTGGGAGGGAAGAAGTCTCACCCAAAGTGAAACCAAGACAAGAAAGAGAGGGAAGGGTAAGGAGAATACTTAGATAGACCTCTGAGTTATCAAGACTCATTGTAGTCTTGCGCGAGATGAACTAAACCTGCGAGAGTTATGAGTAATTCCTAACTCATAATAAAGAAACATAGTTGTGTTGCCATTCATAAAGAAGTATTTAGGTATACCAGACATAAAGATAATACAGAAAAACATTCCATACGTGCGTCAAGACCAAATACACAAGGTATATCTATTCAAAATTTAGGCCTCTAGTTATATTGATGATACCAAACTTTGATACATTAATCATCTGATTTTTTCTCAGATCTCCAAAACTCAACTAAGATACAGTATGTGCCATTACAACAGTGACTCTCATCATAATCATCAATATTAACAACAACAACAACAACAGTAAATAGTTCTGGACTGACATCCTAGAAAACCCATAACAATACTACAACCCATTAACCCATTAACCCTTTTACGATCCTATCAGTCTCAAATATATAATCTAATATTTTAGGTTTATTGGTCGAGAAACCAGAAGTTCTCTCTTTTTATTGATCTTGTTGCAACTTATTTCCTCAAATTTAATGTTGCGATGTCCTTCCAACCACTTTTTGTTTCTTTCTTTTGTCCATTATCCAACTCCTTAGTAGCCTGCACAACTTATGTTCTTCAAAATTTAAGCTACAATGTGTCGTGCGCAACTTATATTTAAAAAAACAAGGGGCCCAACAGGCTCTGACCACAATCCTTGACTCACCCCGAATCAAGTCTTCATCTCTTTCTTGGTCTCTGGGTTGGCTTTTTGTTCTCTCTTTCCTTTTGGTTCTGAATTGCTCTCATTTCCATCTTGGCTAGGTTTTTCTTTATCTTATTCAAATGAACGACCCAACTTAGGTACGAGTTCTAGGGATCTCTTCCTGACCTCTTGAAAGTTGTCCACTTTGTCTTGCCACTTCCTGGCAAGCTGTGAAGCTTCAACAACAAACTATTCAGTGGCGATTATGATGCACTCTTTTGGATTTAACGCAACTAAAGAGTTCCATTCTAAGTCAATTATGGCATCCACTTGATGCATATGTAGATATGTTTTCTAGAATATAGGTCGAAACTCTTGAAG
>JZKD02S1977595.1:893616-957054 GCA_000966675.3 Picea glauca | reverse complement strand
AAACCAAAAACTACTTGAGGAATCATAAACGAAAAATATGAAGTTTAAGTGTTAAGAAGACTACAAATTATTTAAAGGAAAATATTACAAAAAATAATTTAGAGAACCAAAAAACTCAGTGACCATTCCCCACTTATCTTGTCAATGGAAATTTGAGGTATATTCTGCAAAGAAAAAAGTGTAAAGTTGCAAATCCAAGTGACTGGATATGATTTTTTGGATCAAAATCAGAAGAAAAATATGCTAAGGAATCAAATTGCAATTATATAAGTCAGTTGAATAAAAGAAAACCCTACTCAAATAAATTCTATTGTAAAAAATAAATTGAAGAAAAAGAAATATAACCTTGTTGGCGCAAAAATGTTCAGACCATGGTCCTTCTTAGGTTACCAACAAAAGGGACCGAAGTAGTCTAGAGCACTGGCATTTTCATCTTCCTAGGAGGGAAGAAGTCTCACCCAAAGTGCAACCAAGACAAGAAAGAGAGGGAAGGGTAAGGAGAATACTTAGATAGACCTCTGAGTTATCAAGACTCACTGTAGTCTTGCACGAGATGAACTAAACCTGCAAGAGTTCTGAGTAATTCCTAACTCAGAATAAAGAAACATAGTTGTGTTGTCATTCATAAAGAAGCATTTAGGTATACCAGACATAAAGATAATACAGAAAAACATTCCATATGTGCGTCAAGACCAAATACACAAGGTATATCTATTCAAAATTTAGGCCTCTAGTTATATTAATGATACCAAACTTTGATATATTAATCATCTGGTTTTTTCTCAGATCTCCAAAACTCAACTAGGATACAGTATGGGCCATTACAACAGTGACTCTCGTCATAATCATCAATATTAACAACAACAACAGCAGTAAATAGTTCTGGACTGACATCCTAGAAAACCCATAACAATACTACAACCCATTAACCCATTAACCCTTTTACAATCCTATCAGTCTCAAATATATAATCTAATATTTTAGGTTTGTTGGTCGAGAAGCCGAAATTTCTCTCTTTTTCTTGATCTTGTTGCAACTTATTTCATCAAATTTAATGTTGCGATGTCCTTCCAACCACTTTTTGTTTCTTTCTTTTGTCCATTGTCCAACTCCTCAGTAGCCTGCACAACTTCTGTTCTTCAAAATTTAAGCTGCAATGTGTCGTGTGCAACTTATATTTAAAAAAACAAAGGGACCAACAGGCTCCGACCACAATCCTTGACTCGCCCCGAATCAAGTCTTCATCTCTTTCTTGGTCTTTGGGTTGGCTTGTTGTTCCCTCTTTCGTTTTGGTTCTGAATTGCTCTCATTTCCAGCTTGGCCGGGTTTTTCTTTATCTTATTTAAATGAACGGCCCAAATCACGTACAAGTTCTAGGGATCTCTTCCTAACCTCTTGAAAGTTGTCCACTTTGTCTTGCCACTTCCTAGCAAGCCGTGAAGCTTCAACAACAAACTATTCAGTGGCGGTTGTGATGCACTCTTTTGGATTTAACGCAACTAAAGAGTTCCATTCTAAGTCAATTATGGCATCCACTTGATGCATATGTAGATATGTTTTCTAGAATATAGGTCGAAACTCTTGAAGTTCCTTCTTAGCATCAGTTTGGGCTTCATACAGTGCATTGAGGTCATTATCCACTTGTTCTATTTTGTCAAATTTCTCTTGATTTTCTAGCGGATCCAGGGTGTTGGCGGCTTATTCATTGAGCAATTAGATCTTTACATGGAAGTCATCCAATGTTTGTTTGTGCCTTGAAATGATTCTCGTACAATTGCTAACCTCTTTGAAAATATTTATGCATTCTGTAGTCCATTTGTTCAAGGTTCCTTCCAGGACTATTTTCTCCATTTTCTCTCATAGCTTCTTGGGTTGCAATTCAGCTTCTTTTTTATTGTCTCGCAGCTGGGCCTCAATATTTTCTACTCTTTCTACAATTTCTAACTAGGCTACATGAATTAATTCGATCTTCTCACTTGTTGTGTTGGACTTTGGAAACTGAGGTGTTGACTTCCTGACTGTCGTCCATGCCTCTGAGAGTTTTTCATTTACCCTCTCCACCTTTTGTTCTGCCTGAACCTTTGAGTGTTCCTCCTGCGTTTTTTGTGCTTGTGCAAGGAGTCCTTTTTGTTTCCATAATTATGCTTCTCTTTTAGCCTGCAGGATCCTCTTTTCTAGTTGCTTAGTCGAGGCTCTGATTATACCTACCAGTTGCCTTGTTCGCAACTGAGCAAGCTCACTCAATGAAGGAGAGAAATCCAAGGGTACTCGGAATTGCAGTGGAATTCCACTGGGCATCGATTGTCTAGAGTCTATCTCCACCTCTTATTCTCTTGGGGATGGAACTTGCAGTTGATGTGCAATTCTAGCCTTCAGAGCCACTAGATTCAAGAAAGGAATTTGTCTTGGCCAAGCAAAGCTGAAACAGTTCCATGCATCATTGTGGATCCTAGAATACTAGCTCCAGATATTATTTTAAAGATGATGTGCTACACTATGATGTAGTTTTAGGTTCCTTATGAGTCGTTTGTTCTTTTGCCTCTTTCTGTAATGAAACTTCTGGAGTTTCACCTCTGTTGATGGGAACCTCAACATTGACTGTTGAGTGAGGACTCTGAGTGCTTGTAAGTTGCAGTAATGGAACAATATGACTCTATTTTGAAGGAAGAGTGCCCGAAATGGGTACTGATGGAGCGGTTGACTAGCTTGAGGCTTCAGGGGTCATGATAGTGCATTCTAGTACATTTTCAGGTGGATTTGGGAACTCCAACTGCATGGGATCAGGCAAAGTGGGTTGTGTTTGGATGGTTGTGTCTTGTGGTGGCGATGGGGCTTGTGGTGTCGATGTAGGTTTCTTATTTATGATGGTTGTGGATGTAGTGGTGTCGGGCTCGAGGTCATTTGTGGTGTTAATCATAGTCTGAGTAGCTCGAGAGGCTACTCTAGTACAAGGTATAGCCGAGGATATTGATTTTGGATTCAAGATATTTACAAGATAAATACATGTCTGTGGCTTGTTGATTGAAGGGTCCCCTATGAAAGGAGCGGCTAGGATTTCATTAGAATGTTTTCCTAATAGCATAGCTTGGTCTGGGAGCTACAAAAACATAGGAAACATCCTCTTCTTCCACTCCAAATGTTATGCATCCTCTTCTTCGTCTAATTTTGTCGTCATCTGGACCTTCTGCTTCTTTCCTGGTGGACCGAAACTTGGGTCATGATGCAGGAAAATCATCACCAACATGCTAGCGGAGGACAAATCAATGCCCTAGCATGCATTTTGAAGTGATTTTGAAGTTAAGGATGGCATATCGTGTAAAATTTCCTGAAAGGATTGTAATTAAATCTCTTAAATGTTAAGAGGTTGAACCATCGCGTGAGATCGATGGAGATTGTATTTTCTTTAATGTAATAAATAGTAGCATATATATTAAGCATTCCCTCTTATCTGTTTGTACCGATCATTTATTGTACTAAGCCTTAGTGGTTGAAATATTTTACTTTGATTAGATAACACTGAGTTAGTCGGGCGAAAAATCTCTATGAGCCTTTTTGTATAAATATATGTATTGTACACACAAATGAGGTTGTTGAAGGCTGTTGAAAGTTGTTGAAAGTTATTGAAATTGTTATTGTCGAGGTTGTTGAAGCTTATTAAAGTTGTATGAACCCATGTACATATCATTTGAATGATTATAACAGAGAAGCATTGATCCAAAATGTTTGGTATTGTTGTTACTATGTCTATCTGAATGAATGGTAGGCTTTATGATTAATTGCAATTCTCTTTTATTACTTGTTTTTATGTTATGAATGCATTACATGGCTGAATGTATGAATCTGTGAGGATTAGATAAGTTTCAATTATTTCTCTTCTATGGGCTCATGCAAGGAGTGCAAAGTGTTTGAAAGGTGTGCGTTGACAGAGTCTAGGTTTACTCAGAAGCTCATGAGAGATAACGTGAAGTTTCATTTGCAAAGGAGTGCAGAGGACCACACAAGGTGTGCGTAGGTACAAACACACTCAACTTCATATTGTTCAGAAGGAACAATTGATTCATGTGAGAACTTTTTCAAGGAGTGCACAGACGCCCATCAAGGGACTAAGTGAAAGAAACCTATTGCAAGGTGTGCACAGGGTCGACATTCGGCTAAGTTTAGAAGAAACATTCTGAGAAGTTAAAAGTTTCAAGGAAGAAAAAGATCAGAAGAGATAGAAAATGGAAATTATTCAGTAAGGAAGATCCCCCTAAACATTTCCCAATCAACGAGCAAGATCCATTCGAAGGAATCAGTATCTTTCAAGACCGTGAGATCTAGGAGAGTTGCATGGAGGATAGTCTTTGGATTCCTTCGACACTTCATTTATTTAGAGGTTTGGAAGTGTTCAAGGAGTGGAATCACTGAATTCCCAATTTTTTGAAGTAAATAGAGGCCATCATTATCAAGGAGGATATGTGGCAGCAGATCAGAGAGTCTGGGAGGAAAAGCTTAGGGATATTTGCATGGAGCAAAGAGATATTTCTTTCGAAGTCACGAAGGATGAATAGATCTGGACCATTGGATCCGAGAACGAAACGTGGTAGAGATCCACATTCTCCGGGAGAATATTGCTTCGGAGGAAAGTGAGAGTGGTGAAGCCAAAACTCCCAAAGGTGTAATTGGCAGAGTCAATCATGGTCATTGATCTGAGAAGGATACGCATCGTCAGATCATGGAATCTGAAAGTGTGCACTCTGGATGAAACATTGAGGAGGAAGTGGAGCCATTGACCAGAATTCATCTGAAGCTCCAGAGGTAATAATCTAATCCTATCTATCCAATTATTTCAACATGTGGCCTTAGATCTATCACTTCAGTGATAGGACACTTCAGGGAAAATTTAAGATTAAGTTCTTGAAGGTCAAAAGTATGGAAGGTCGGAGTCAATAGGAGTCATTAATAAATGGAGGGACACGTGAAGAGTAGAGATTCACTATGGAGAATATTAACTCCAGAATAAGTGAAGTGTGAAAGCATGAGAACTCTTTAAGGCCGAAGAGTTGGAGTTCATCTGAGCCACCCGTTGGAAAAGGATGCATGGTGGAAGATTTGTCATTCCTGAGGATTGACACTCTGGGAGAAAGAGAGGATAGGAGCATTGACTGGAAGTTGTATGAAGTGGTAACAAGGGACAAATATTTACCATTTATCGAGGTGAGCATGTAGTGATAGATCCGTAGCTACGGGTATGAATCACTCTGGGGAAAAGGGTGTTTGGAACGCTCGAAACTCCTGAAGCTGGAGTCCCGAAGTGAATCACAATCATTGTTTGTTGGAGAAGCATGAGTCATAGATTTATGTGGAGAAATTTAAGTCCACTTTATTCCTTCCTTATTGTAAGGATATATGATGACTTCACACCAAAAAACAAATTGGTGACAATCCATGGTCAAGTTAAAATTAACAGTTTATTCGATCCTTATTTCATAAATATAAAAAATTTGCACTTAGAGGTGACCAGAAAAGTGACATGTGGAAGGAATGCAAAGCATCCACTAATTTTCAATATATCGGTTGTATATTCAATATATTTACAGGAGAAA
Source organism: Picea glauca (assembly GCA_000966675.3). Classification (NCBI taxonomy): domain Eukaryota; kingdom Viridiplantae; phylum Streptophyta; class Pinopsida; order Pinales; family Pinaceae; genus Picea; species Picea glauca. Next base: position 951,469 of record JZKD02S1977595.1, on the reverse strand, counting down.
TACATGTTCGTGGCTTCTTGATTGAAGGGTCCCCTATGAAAGCAACGGCTAGGATTTCATTGACATGTTTTCCTAATAGCACATTTTGGTCTGGGAGATGCGGAAACATAGGCAACATCCTCTTCTTGTTCTCTAAAGGTTATACATCCTCTTCTTTGTCTAATTTTTTCAGCATCTGGACCTTCTACTTCTTTTCTGGTGGGCCGCAACTTGGCCCGTGATTCAGGAGCATCATCATCAACATGCTAGTGGAGGAAAAATCAATGCCCTAGTGCGCATTTTGAAGTGATTTTGATGTTAAGGATGGAATATCATGTAAAATGTCCCAAAAGGATTGTAATTAAAGTTCTTAAATGTTAAGAGGTTGAACCATTGTGTGAGATCGATGGAGATTGTATCTTCTTTAATGTAATTAATAGCATCACAGATCTGAAGCATTCCCTTGTATCTGTTTGTACCGATCATTTATTGTAAAAATACTTAGTGGTTGAAAGATTTTACTTTGATTAGATAGCACTAAGGCAGTCGGAGGGAAAATATCTATGCGCCTTTTTGTATAAATATATGTATTGTATTCCCAAATGAGGTTGTTGAAGGCTGTTGAAAATTTCTAAAAGTTATTGAAGTTGTTATTGTCGAGGTTGTTGAAGGTTATCGAAGTTGTTTGAACCCATGTACATATCATTTGAATGAATATAATAGAGAAGAATTGATCCAAAATGTTTGGTATTTTTGTTACTGTGTCTATCTGAATGAATGGTAGGATTTATGTTTAATTGCAATTCTTTGCTATTACTTGTTTTTATGTTATGAATGCATTACATGGTTGAATGTATGAATATGTGAGGAGTGTGTATTGTCCGTAATGTGTGCATTGATAGAGTTTAGGTTGACTCAGAAGCTCAGGAGAGATAACGTGAAGTTTCATTTGCAAAGGAGTGCAAATGACCACACAAGGTGTGCGTAGGTAGAAACAAACTCAATGTCATATTGTTCAGGAGGAACAATTGAGTCATGTGAGAACTATTGCAAGGAGTGCACATTCACCCATAAAGGGACTAAGTGAAATAAACCTATCACAATGTGTGCACAGGGTCGACATTCATCTAAGTGTCAAAGAAAACTTTTGAGAAGTTAAATTTTTCAAGGAAGAACAAGCTCAGAAGAGATAGCAGACATAAATTATTCAGTAGGGAGGAGCCCATTAAAAATTTCCCAATCAACGAGCAAGATCCATTAGGAGGAATCAAGATCTTTCTATACCATGAGATCTAGGAGATTTTCATGGAGGGTAGTCTTCGGAGTCCTTCGGCACTTCATGTATTCGGAGGTTTGGAATTGTTCAAGGAGAGAGATCGTTGAAGTCCCGAAGTTGTGAAGTAAATCGAGATTGTCAGTATCGAGCAGGATACATGGTAGCAGATCAGAGATTCTGGGAGGAAAATATCCTGGAGATTTGTGTGGAGAAAAGAGAGATTTACTCCTAAGTCACAAAGGATGAAGATCTCTGGACCGTTGGATCTAGAAAGGACACGTGGCAGAGATCTATGTTCTCTAGGAGAATAGTAATTCGGAGGAAAGCGAGAGTGGTGAATCCAAAACTCCCGAAGGTCGAATTGTTTGAGTCAATTGTGGTCGTTGATCTGAGAAGGACACGTGTCGCTGGATCGTGGAATCTAGAAGTGTTCAAGGAAAAGATGAGGAGGAAGCAGAGTCATTGACCAGAATTTGTCTAAAGATCCAGAGGTAAGAAGCTAATCCTATTCATCTGATTTTTTCAACACGTGGCGTCAGATCTATTACTTCGGTGATAGGACACTTTGGGGAAAATTTAAGAGTAAGTTATTGAAGGTCCAAAGTCTTGAAGGCCGGAGTCAACATGAGTCGTTGATAAACGGAGGGATGCGTGGAGAGTGGAGATTCACTATGAAGAATAGTCACTTTTGAAGAAGTGAAGTCTGAAGCCATGAGAACACCTTAAGGCCGAAGCACTGGAGTTCATCTAAGCCGACCATTGGAAAAATACGTGTGGCAGAAGATCTGTCACTCTGGAGGATTGACACTTTGGGAGAAAGAGAGAAGAGGAGCATTGATTGGAATTTTTCTAAAGTGGGAACAAGGGATGAATATTGACCATTGATCAAGGTGATCATTTACTGCTAGACCGTAGCTATGGGTACGAATCACTCTGGGGAAAAGGGTGTTTGGAACACTCGAAACTCCCGAAGCTAGAGTCTTGAAGTGAATCACATTCATTGGCTATTGGAGAAGCACGTGCCATAGACTTATGTGGAGACATTTAATTCCACTTTGTTCCTTCCTTCTTGTAAGGATATATGATGACTTCACTTCAAAAATAAATTTGGTGACAATCCACGGTCAAGTTAAAATTAATAGTTTATCCGATCCTTATTTCATAAATATAAAACATTTGCACATAGAGGTGACTAGAAAAGTGAAATGTGGAAGGAATGCAAAGGATCCACCAACGTTCAACAATACCATGCAAAGGATCCATATAAATTTTGGAAATATTACTAATTCAATTGATCCATAGCTTTGCAATATTGTAAAAAATGATCAGTCATTGAAAACCACTCTCTACATAGACACAATTTAACTATTTCTTTCTTAAAACAATCAGAGTAGCACATGGGTTTTTGATTCATATGATTCTTGGCCAACAAATAGAATAGAAATGATTTATGTTTGTGTGCAAACTAATTTTATTCACTAGAAATTGCTTGAAAACAGGGAGTCGATTTTCTTGAATCCCAAAAACATAACACAGACCACAGAGATTGATTCTCTAAACAAATATTTCAAGGGATTCTTCTCATAGAGACATTGAATTTTTATATAACAAAGAAAATAGAGATATTTTTCATATAATGACAAATTTTCTTTCCATACTCTTTTGACTTGTCCCAAAATAAAAAGGCACAATACCTCACAATAGCACGAGATTCAAATAAAATGAATAAAGAAAGATGCTTCATTATTCCTCAAGCATTATATAAGATTGCAGATTCTTTATCTTTCTTTTCTTCTACAGGATTCTTCCATGCAGCTCTCACCCACCAAAAATAATATTTCTATAACGTCCTCTTCAAGTCAAGCTTGAGCATCTCAAATAATTCCACGAGCATCTTGAGAAAACCTTCCATCCAAAATAAAATTTTCTAACTTTCTTAGATCAATTCACACGGCAATGGAACCAAAGTGTTATATTCTATAGAATTAGAGGACGCATTCAGTAAGAGAGTGAATTAGGGAAAAAACATTAAGACACACACATACTCAAGAAGTATTTGTGGAAGGTTAACCAACCACCTTTCTATTCCATATTCATGAGTCTATATACATAGGAGAGATGGTTGGAACAGTTGCACCTGCTCCAACTAATCCTTATTTATATGCATTTATGCCCTATGTACATTCACTTACATTAGTACATATTAAATTATGCTAATGTCTATGTATAGTATATGTAACTATTACAAGGGCCTAAGAAGCCTCCCAACATGAACCTTTTTTTCATGGGATCTGTGCATGAGAGACAGTGCTAGGTTTTAATAGGTTATGAATTGATTGTATTTAGAAGGAGACTTGATTAGAATCCAAGGATGGTTTTAAGAGTAGCCATGATGAGAAAATTTATTTTTCCATACAAGAAAGGAAGAGAAATTTCAAGAAGATTTCCAGTGGATATTTTATCGCTCAACATGGTAAGAAGAATAAGGACATGAGAAAATCAAAGTGCTTTTCATGTCACAAGTTTGGAAATTATGTAGGGAAATTTTTGTACAGGAAGAAGGAAGGAATGAAATAAAACCATATGTAGATGCATTGGTAAAGGATCAAATGGATGATTTTTCCAATAAGTTTGAATAGACATAGTTCTTACTTGTTTCAAAGACTTCCTTGGGAAGTATATTATATGGTGCATGGTTTATAGATAGTGGAAACACATGTCATATGCTAGGATCATGAGAGATATTCAATAGATTCACAAATTCTAACTCATAGGTGCATGTGCAACTTAGTATGGAGACCAAGCATGCAGTGAAGGGATCTGGAAGAGTTCTATTCCGGATGTAGTTAGGAGGTGTTTTGAGAGTGCAAGATGTGTTATGGGTGCTAGAACTCAAGAGGAGTGTGATATTGGTATCATTAATTAAGAAGAAGGGATATGAGGTATTATTTTGATATGGGTAGGCACTCGTCTTAGAGGATCTATCTTAGAAAAAACATTATCTTTGGAGTTAGAGAGAGAAACTTGTATAGACTAAAGGGCCAACCTATGCGAGTAGTGGAAAGTAGAAGAGTGGAAGAGAATAGGGAGTAGGTAGCTCTAAAGGTTGAGCATCTCATAGGAAGATAATATTCAGGTTTAGATGGGAAGTATCAGTATTCCAAGTCTGTCAAGAATGATTCATGGTATGAGATGACCATACAATATTCTCAAGAGAAGGAGACTCAAGAAGCATGTTCAGAGGCAGTAATTCTTGAGAGATAGGTTATACCATCATGGAAGGGATAACTTCTATGTCAGACGGAGCAACCAATCAGTTATATTGGAGAGAAGGAATGGTAGAGTATCTGGTAGCAACGATAGAGGAAACTCCATGTGGGAAAAGTACCTTCCTCGTGAAGAGGGAGTGTTGATGTTTTTGGTAGCATCAAGCATGTACATCCTCATTTGCTTATGTCTAGAATGTGGAAGTCATAAAATCCCAATGTGAGTTTACTTAGTTAAAAGGAATTAATCAAAGTAAAAGTATTTTTATTAGTAATTGAGTTATTTAAGGAACATCATCAGCATGAATCATGTAATCTAAATCTTAAGTGAGTGTGATAAGTAATCTAAACCGTAGATCACTTTGAAGATTAGAAATAGATTCTAACTCATGATTATAAAATCAAGACTGGGGTAAATAAAAGGTCACTTTTGATGGGATATAAAATTAAAATACTTTGGTGAGAGACCAAGGTTAAGGATAGAAAAGAAGGACATTTTCTAGTGTAAGGAGTGTAGGAGTAAGGAAGGAATTTTTCTTACACTAGAGTGAGGAGATCTCACAGGTTGGTTGAAGAGATTTCATCGAATTTTTGATCAAAGGGTTGGATCACAGAGGACCATGATTCAAGAACTTGGATAGGTGGAGAAGGACTTCCATCTAGAGGTCATATAGGTCAAGGAGGAGAGAGAGATGAGGCATCCTCAAGTGGGTTTCAAAAGACAAAATCCACAGGGAAGAATCAAATCGTACAAATATTTATGTGTGGGTTTTTTTGTATGAATACACGATTCATAGTGTAGACAGTCACGTATATACACAATTCATAGTGGGATTAATCATGTATACCTCAGGAAACATGATGGTACAGGGTTTTACAATAACATAGGAGTTTCTAGTTATGTTTTCAATGTATAACTCTCTCAGTGGGCCATTTTCCCTATTATAGGAGCCTTGATTTGATCTTAATGATCTAAAAATGAAGAAGACTTGAAATCTTGAAATTATTTTGCAAGTAAATGTTATGTGTTAAAAGAAAATGGATCAACTTTGCAACACATTAATTAAAGGATTACTCATGCAAGATACCAATAGACAGCAGCATAATCAATGAACATAAGAACATAAACACATCATTTGATAAAGGAGTTCACCCCTCTCTTGGGCTACATCTCCTGGTCCAGCTTCCAATGGATCATTATTATTAATTTCTCAAAGTGCTCAAAAACATGCCTTACAATGCTCAAACTGACCAACTGACTGCTCCAATGGCTTCAGAGCGTCCAAAAACCCCTAGCTGGACTTTTTCGGCACCTCAATCGGTCGAAAAATGAAGAACTTAGGCCTCCTGGAAGTCCCCCCTTCAAGCTTGTTGTCTCTGCATCTACAAAACGCACCCTTGTTACATGAACCTGGAACACACGCAATTTAAAGCATGAAAAACCAACACCAGGTGAAACCACGCCAACGGTGTGAACTGTAGGACGATTATGGGCGCGCCAGCCCCTAACCGCCTAGCACCTGGGCATGTGAGGGTCATATGACCGCGTGCTTTGGCAAAAAGGCTAAACGGTTGAAACCGTTCCAACTCCCCCTCCGTGCTCCAGTTGTGGTCATATGTAACACCATAAGAATGCGGGCTTTACACATTGCAAACATAAAATTCCACGCGCCCATTCCACATAGAGCATGGTCATACATATAACCCATGCGACCGGGGTTTTGGTTATGGTTTAACATTCCCGCGCGATACATATATATCTATATATGGTCACATAACAAATGATATGACCACGGGTCGGGGCGAAGCCCCAGCCCGACCCCCCACCAAACTTTACAATTTGAAAATTCAAATACATATGAACTCGCATACATAGAAAGGCATAACCGGTGGTCTATTGGTTGGACGAACTTTTTGAAGGCACTATGCTGTGGGGAGGTCCGGGGGTCGAACCCCACAGACTCCAATATATTTTAACAAACCAACCAATAGCTAATACCGGGGTGCCACGTGGGAGCCCATGAATGGGCCACGTGGCACCCAATCACTTGTCCAAATGATGCCACGTGTCGCATTCTGATTTGCCCAACTGTCAGCTACATCACCTCTTCCATGTAATCGTACGGGCATACGGCCCTGCCTATACGGACTGTACAGTCAACGTCCCCTTTTTTGTCTGTTTGACTTTCCGAACAGATTGCAATATCTCTCGCTCCCGACGTCTGTTTGAGACGAAACGAGTTGCATTGGGTTCGCAACGATGAGTTCTACGCTCTCATCTGGTTTGAAGCGATTCTGAGCACTTTGATTTTTTGAGCAAAATTTGATCCCCTGATCACTTAAATAAAGCATCATTGGACCGGTTTTGCTCCATTTTTTTCTAGAGGTTTATACCCAAAAATATTGGTGTTTATGTGTGCTTTATTTGGTTTCCTTCTTTATGTTTTAGCTTCATGTTTAGTTGACTAATGAGTTGTTCTTTTAGTAGATAAAGTGATTTTATTTTGAGCTAGTTGTTGGGTATTGAGTAGAGTGGTAAAAGATCAACATGGTATTAGTGCATACCAATGGTTGAATCCAATAGAAAATCAACAAAAGTGATAGGCCCTAGAATAACAACACCAATGTTCCACTTCTTAGCTTAGTACTTTAAATGTTAACCCAAGGTTCATACAAATTGGAGAGGTATTGTGCATTATTTGTGAAGACCTTAGACATGCATCTACATACAGGGAGAGAATAGATTATCTAAGGACCACTTAAATTTATTCAATAAGGGATATTGAAAACCAACAAATACTTAGCGAATCATAAAGGAAAAATATGAAGTTTAAGTGTTAGGAAGACTACAAATTATTTAAAGGAAAATATTACAAAAAATCATTTAGAGAACCAAGAAACTTAGTGACCATTCCCCACTTATCTTGTCAATGGAAAGTTGGGGTATATTCTGCATTGAAAAAAGTGTAAAGCTGCAAATCTAAGTGAGTGGATATGAATTTTTGGATCAAAATCAAAAGAAAAATATGTTAAGGAATCAAATTTCAATTATCTAAGTGATTTGAAGCAAAGCAAACCCTACTCAAATAAATTCTATTGTAAAACATAAATTGAAGAAAAATAAATATAACCTTGTTGGTGCAAAAATGTTCAGACCAAGGTCCTTCTTAGGTTACCAACAAAAGGGACCGAAGTAGTCTATAGCACTAGAATTTTCATCTTCCTGGGAGGGAATAAGTCTCACCAGAAGCGTAACCGAGACAAGAAAGAGAGGGAAGAGTAAGGAGAATACATAGACAGACCTCTTAGTTATCAAGACTCACTATAGTCTTACGCAAGATGAACTAAGCCTGCAACAGTTCTGAGTAATTCCTAACTCTAAATAAGAAACATAGTTGTGTTTCCATTCATAAAGAAGCATTTAGGTATACCACATATAAAGATAATACAGAACAACATTCCATACATGCGTCAAGACCAAATACACAGGGTGTATCTATTCAAAATTTAGGCCTCCAGTTACATTAATGATACCAAACTTTGATACATTAATCATATGATTCTTCCTCAGATCTCCAAAATTCAACAGGGTATAGTATGGGACATTACAATAGTGACTCTTGTCAGAATCATCAGTATTAACAACAACAATAATAGTAGATAATTCCGGACTGACATCCTAGAAAACCCATAACAATACTACAACCCATTAACCCATTAACCCTTTTACAATCCTATCGCTCTCATATATATAATATGATATTTTAGGTTTGTTGCTCAAACCCGGAATTTCTCTATTTTTCTTGATCTTGTTGCAACTTCTTTCCTCAAAGCTAATGTTTAGTTGTCCTTCCAACCACTTTTTGTTTCTTTCTTTTGTCCATTTTCCAGCTCCTCTGCAGCCTTCACAACTTTTGTGCTTCAAAATTTAAGTTGCAATGTGTTGTGAACAACTTATACTTAACAAAACAAAGGGCCCAACAGGCTCCTACCACAATCCTTGACTCTCCTCAAATCAATTCTTCATCTTTTTCATGATCTTTGGGTTGGCTGGAAGTTGTCTGAAGTGGGAACAAGGGACGAATATTTACCATTGATTGAGGTGAGCACGTAGTGCTATATTCGTAGCTACAAGTATGAATCACTCTAGGGAAAAGGGTGTTTGGAACACTCGAAACTCCCGAAGCTGGATTCCCAAAGTGAATCACAGTCATTGGTTGTCAGAGAAGCGTGAGTCGTAGATCTTGTCTGGGTGATTCCATCGGTCCGGAGTTTGGGGAAAAGGGATTCAATTGCACTCGAAACTGCCTAAGCATGAAGTTGCAAAGGGGGTGAGACGAAGATTATATCCGACAGTCATAAGGAGGAAAGGCCTAGCAGAGGAGCTAGTTCACGCCATTTAGAGTTACCATAAGCGCCAGAGAAACGGTGTGCGGGTGAATCAAGCCTATGTGGGTAACCAAAGGGGGTCTGTTTTAATTGATTTCAGGGTCTATCAGAGGCCCGAAGAGCCGATTCGGCCTAGTGAATTGAATATCCTTGATGGGGAGGTCGCACAACCTCGAGGAGAGAAGGGGACCTACATCAAGTGGTATCAGAGCCAAATTTTCTTTTGAGCTCTGTGTGAAGGAAAATTTTAGCACCATGTCACCTAGAAGATGTTCGGAGTGACCTGTAGAAAACCCGATTGTGGAAAGGGAGATGAGATAAATTCATGCAAGATTAGATGCCATGGAGATGTCAGTGATTCAGAGAGAGAATAAAGGGAAGTTGAAGAAGCTAGAGGAAAAGATGCTACGGAAGAACGCTTGCTGAAATCTGTTGTCAAATTAGGAGCTAGAGAAAAAATACAAATCCCAATGTATGAAGGAAACTTAGATGTTGAAGAATTGTTGGATTGGATAAGAGAAATGGACAAGTACTTCAACTATGAATATGTTGATGAGGAGAACAAAGTAAATCATGTTATCACCAGATTGAAGGGACACCTAGCACTATGGTGGTATGAACTACAGGATGACATAAGATGTAAAGGTGAGAAAAAGATCAAGAACTGGGATAGAATGGTAAACAAGTTGAATGATAAATTCATACCCAGATATTATCAGATAAATGTGTTCAGGAAGTTATAGAACTTGAGATAGAAAGGATTGACAGTGAAAGAATACACAGAGGAATTTTATAAGTTGAACATCAGGGATGGACAAAGAGAAAAATATGATGAAAAGTTTTTTAGGTATATTAATGGCCTAAGGTATGAAATCCAAGATGAAATCAGCATGATGACAGTGAGGATAGTGGAGGATTCTTATCAGATTGCATTGAAGGAAGAAGATAAATTGGTCAGGAAACAGAGCTAGCAAAGCAGAGGAAGAAGTCTAAAAATAGGTAACGAAATTGTCCATGACAAGGCATAGAATCCAAAGGTTGAGACTAGAAAACCGTATAGTCACTCAGAAAGAGGAGGAAGTTCCCAAAGGATACAGTATGGTGGAAGGAATGTTTTTCCTCAACGAAGAGGAAGAGGTAGAGGAGGAGAGGTGAAGTTTTTTGTTGATTGAAAAACAAGACACGTGTCTTGGGAATGCCCCAAGAGAAAGAAAGAAGGAGGAGGTTAAGCTCACATTTCAGAAGTGCAGAGGTGGAATGTTGAGGTAGAAGGTGCAGAAGATCTGAGATATTTGATGATGAAGAAGGTTCTCTTGAAGCCATAGCCACAATTGGAAAAACCAATGTAGAGGAACAGTTTGTTCAGAACTGCTTGCAAAACCAAAGACAGGGTATGCAAGGTGATAATTGATAGTGGGAGCACTGATAACTTGGTATCCACAGAGATGGTGGAAAAATTGGAGTTGGATATAATTACACATCCGAGTTTGTATAGAGTCTCATGGTTGCAGAAAGGACACCAAGTAATGGTAACTAAACAATGCCTAGTTGAATTTAAGATAGGAGGATATAGAGATGAGATTTTGTGTGATGTGATTCCCATGGATGTATGTCATGTCTTGTTGGGGAGACCATGGCAGTTTGATAGAAATTTCATTCATGATGGGATAAAAAATACTTATACCCTGAATAAAAATGGTAGAACACACATGCTACTACCAATACAGGATAAGAAAGTGAGGAAGAAGCCAACACAAGTATACTTCTCATGAGTGGGAAGGATCTCCTAAGTGAAGTCAAGAAGGAATAGGAAATACAATTTGTTGTGGTGACGAAGCTCAAAGTCATCCTTACAAGTACTTTTATGGATGACCTACCTGAAGAAATTTAGGAGTTGTTAGAAAATTTTGATGACATAGTAGTGGATGAGTTACCTCACTCATTTCCACCTATCAAGAGTATCAGCCATCACATTGGTCTCATACTAGGAGTGAGTCTTCCAAACAAAGAAGCATACAGAATGACACCTCAATAGAATGAGGAGGTAAAGAGACAAGTCCAGGATTTGATGGACAAGGGTTTAGTCAGACAAAGCTTGAGTCCATGTGCAATAACAATTGTGTTGTTTCTGAAAAAGGATGGAGGATGGAGAATGTGTACAAACTCAAGAGTCATAAACAAAATCACCATCAGGTACATATTTTCTTTTCCCATGATGGGTGACTTAATGGATTGTTTGAGCGGAGAAAATTATTTTTCAAAAATAGACCTGAAGAGTGGATATCACCAGATAAGAATGAGAGAAGGTGGTGAATGGAAAACAACCTTCAAAACGAACGAAGGATTGTATGAGTGGCTTGTTATGCCATTTGTCTTGACGAACGCCCCAAGTACTTTTATGAGTTTGATGAATGAGTTATTAAAATATTTTATTGGTAAGTTTATGATTATATATCTAGATGATATATTAGTCTTCAGTAAAACTGAAGAAGATCATTTGAGGCACTTAACATTAGTAATAAGAAGATTGTAGCAAGAGAAGTTGCTAATAAATCTAAAGAAATCTTATTTTATGAAGACAGAACTCATTTAATTGGGTTTTGTAATCTCTTCAAATGAATTGAAGATGGATCCAGAGAAGGTGAGAGCAATCAAAGAATGGCCATTTCCAAGGAACATATTTGAGGTGAGAAGCTTCCATGGATTAGCAAGTTTCTATCGGAAGTTCATTAGAAATTTAAGTGGTATTTGTACACCAATATTAGATACGTTGAAGAAGATGCACAAGTATTTTAAGTGGACAGAAGAAGCTGAGAAAAGTTTCAGGATATTAAAGGAGAAGATAACAGAAAAATTGATTCTGGTCTTGCCAAATTCCGGGAATACGTTTCAAGTACGATGTGATGCTAGTGGAGTAGCAATTGGAGCAGTCTTGAGCTAGGACAATAAACAAGTTGCATAATTGAGTGATAAGTTGAATGACACCAAGAGGAAGTACTCCACATATGATAAAGAAATTTATGCAGTAATTCAAGCCTTGAAGAAATGGAGGCACTACCTTGTTCCAAAAGAATTTGTTTTTTATAGCGATAATCAGTTTTTACAATTCATAACCAGATAGGAGAAGTTAAATCAAAGACATGCTAAGTGGATAGATTTTATGCAAAATTTCACTTTTGTCATTAAACATATTTCTCGTAATGCTAACAAAGTTGTTGATGCATTGAGCAGGAGATGTCTAATTCTATAGGAATTTTGAGTGAAACCCTTAGGGTAACACCTTAAGGAGATGTATTGTGATGATCTAGATTTTAAAGAGGCATATGAAGAATGTGCAAATTTTGTTCTTAGAGACAGAAGTCAGTGGACAGTGTATCTGATTCAAGATGGATTATTGTTTAAGGGCAGCCAGTTTTGCATACCAAAGTGCTCAATGAGAGATAATTTGTTGAAGGAAAAACATAGTGGAGATCTAGCAAGACATTTTGGCCATGACAAGACATTCGCATAATTGAACAGCTCATATTATTGGACATGTATGAGGGAAGAAGTGAAGAAATTTTTAAACAAATGTAAGATTTTCTAGTATGCAAAAGGAAAGCGATAAAACACTAGGTTATATCAACCATTTCCTATTCCATATAGGCCTTGGGATGAAATAAGCATAGATTTCATGTTGGGATTGCCAAGAACACAAAGGGGAGGTGATTCCATATTTGTTGTAGTTGATAGATTCTCAAAGATGGAACACTTTATCCCATGCCAGAAAACTAATGATGCAACACACATTGCAAATTTGTTTTTCAAGGAAGTTGTGAGACTTCATGGGTTGCCCAAGAGTATTGTCTTAGATAAAGACACTAAATTTGTTGGTCATTTCTGGAGGACATTGTGGAAGAAAATGGAGATCGTATTTTCCTTTAGTTCATCATATCACCCTCAAATATATGGACATACTGAGTTGGTAAATTGGATTTTAGGGAATTTGTTGAGGAGTCTGGTCACTGAACATCATAGCCAGTGGGATCAGATTCTTTCACAAGAAGATTTTTCATACAATGACTCACCAAACAGGAGTACAAGAAATATTCCATTCCAGATAGTATATGGAATGAATCCAACAGGAGTATTAGAGTTGAGATATTTGGAGAAGAATGAATTCGGAAGCACTGAAGCAGAAGACTTCACTGCATAAATGAAGAAGCTTCATAATCAGATCAAAGAGTTGTTGCAGAACAACAACAGAGAATATAAACACATAGTTGATCATCATAGGAAATAAATTCAATTTTAAGTGAGCGATCAATTTTTGGCACATCTCAAGAAGGAAACGTTCCCAAGGGGAACATATAACAAATTGATATTGAAGAAAATAGGGGCATGCAAGGTCCTAAGGAAATTTGATGAAAATTCTTATGAAATAGAGATGCCAGAGGATGTGGGTATATCGCCCATATTCAACATTTCAAACCTGTACCCTTACAGGGGGGATGACACAAAAGGATCAGAAGATCAGAAACAAATCCAATGGAAGAAGTAGATGCCTATAACAGAAAATTCGCAGATGGAGGATATCATAGATCAGAGGATTGGTAAGAAGACCAGGAAGAAGACTTATTTTTATTATTTGGTAAAGTGGAAAGGACACCCAATAAAATATTCGATTTGGATAAATGAAGCAGATATTCAGAAGCATGGAAAGTCAGTGAAAGAGCTCATGGACAGGATTCCATGAATTTTTGTCTAGAGGAGTATGATGTAAAATCATTGTCACCAACATGCTAGTGGAGGACAACTCGGCGCCCTAGCGCACATTTTGAAGTGATTTTGAAGTTAAGGATGGGATATCATGTAAAATGTCCCGAAAGGATTGTAATTAACATTCTTAAATGTTAATAGGCTGAACCATCACGTGAGATCGATGGATATTGTATTTTATTTAATGTAATTAATAGTAGCAGAGATCTGAAGCATTCGCTCTTATCTGTCTGCACCAATCATTTATTGTAATAAGACTTAGTGGTTGAAATATTTTACTTTTATTAGATAGAAATAAGGTAGTCGGAGGGAAAATGTCTATGAGCCTTTTTGTATAAATATATGTATTGTATGCCCAAATGAGGTTGTTGAAGGATGTTAAAAGTTGATGAAAGTTATTCAAGTTGTTATGGTTGAGGTTGTTGAAGCTTATCGAATTTGTATGAACCCATGTACATATCATTTTAATGAATATAACAGAGAAGCGTTGATCCAAAATATTTGGTATTGTTGTTACTGTGTCTATCTGAATGAATGGTAGGCTTTTTGTTTAATTGCAATTCTCTATTATTACTTGTTCTTATGTTATGAATGCATTATATGGTTGAATGTATGAATCTGTGAGGATTAGATAAGTTTCAATTTTTTATATTCTACGAGCTCATGCAAGGATTTCATGGTATCCTCAAGGTGTGCGTTGACAGAGTCTAGGTTGACTCAGAAGCTCAGGAGAGATAACGTGAAGTTTCATTTGCAAAGGAGTGGAGAGGACCACGCAAGGTGTTCATAGGTAGAAACACACTCAAGGAACAATTGAGTCATGTGAGAACTATTGCAAGGAGTGAACAGTCACCCATCAAGTGAAAGAAACATGTTGCAAGGTGTGCACATGGTTGAAATTCGGCTAAGTGTCGAAGTAACATTATGAGAATTTAAAAGTTTCGAGGATTAACACTATTAGAAGAGATGGTAGACGAAAATTATTCAGTAGGGAGGAGACCACTGAAAATTTCCCAATCAACAAGCAATATCCATTTGGAGGAATCAGGATCTTCCATATCGTGAGATCTGGGAGAGTTGCACGGGGGATAGTCTTCAGAGTTCGTCGACACCTCGTGTATTCATACATTTGGAAGTGTTCAATGAGAGGGATCGCTGAAGTCCCAAAGCTACAAATTAAATTGAGTTCATTAGTATCTAGGAGGATACATGGCAGCAGATCAGAGAGTCCACGAGGAAAATCTCCAGGAGATTTACATGGAGAAAAGAGCGATTTTTGTCAAAGTCATGAAGGATGAAGAGATCTAGACCGTTGGATCTGAGAAGGACACATGTTGGAGATCCGCATGCTCCAAGAGAAGAGTGCTTCAAAGGAAATCAAGAGTGGTTAAGCCAAAAATCCTAAAGGAAAATTTTTTTAAGTCAATCGTGGTCATCGATCTAAGAAGGATATGCATCATCAAAGCATGGAATCTGTAAGTGTGCACTTCGGAGGAATAGCTGAGGAGGAAGCAGAGCCATTGACTAGAAGTTGTTTGAAGCTCCATAGGTAAGAATCCAATCCTAGCCATCTGATTGTTTGAACACGTGGAATCAGTTCTATCACTTCGGTGATAGGACACTTGTTGGAACAGGGGAAGACCCAGGGTTCAATGCACCAACAACTCACCAACAAAACCCTAACTACCGGCACTTTCGGCAACACCTGCAAAGTAGACGAAGTCTCACCTGAGGTAGAGGCAGGGGTGGTTCCAGGACTCAGACATCTGCAACCTTAGCTGGGAAACTGATTTGTGATTCTAACACTTAAAAGAGCACTCAATAGTTAACATTCATCAATATTCAGTCTCAGTTACAGCGCAGTTAAACCCTAATTACAGAGTATCACAGTATTCATTTAGATCTAAGGTATTTAAGAACTAAGAATCAACATATCATTCATCTATATTAAAGAACTAAGAAAGTAAACACATAATCACATCAATACAGCGCACAAAGTATAGCAACACAACATGTATGTGTTTCACCCCCACCCTGGGGCTATGTCCACCAATTCTTTGTCTTCTTTATTATCTTTGGTCAAGCTTCTTACAGGCACATGGCATCCAAGTTCTATTCTACAGAATACATGATATCTGCGCGCACTCCGCCAGATCCTCCTTCTTCTAGCTAGGGTATAGCATAAAGCCTTCACACAGTCTCTTACAATGAATTGCACTTAGCTCTGCAAGTCTCACATAATATGCACCAAAGAAATGTCCACTTAGCACTTAGCACTGTCAATCACATAGATTGGACTACAACCATCACTTACATATAGTCAAAGGGAACTTAGCCATTCATACTCACTACATAGAATTAGCATATATTTATACATACAAAATAGGCCTAAGCATGGGTAAACCCATGGGCCGATATTCCCATACATGTTACATAATAATGAATCCCAAAAAGGGCCCTAAAAAGGGGCCGAGATCCTGTGATCTCCGCTTCATCTTGCGCTCTGCCTTCGATAGCCTGTCGAAGTCCCCAAATCGGGTCAAACATGACCAAGAATCCTCAAAACTTGGTCAAGGGCTAGTAGGCCCCCAACACTCACCTGGGACTCATCCCGAGTCACTCTGATATGACTAGTTCTTCTTCAAAAGCCTCGATCTTGTCTTGAGTTTCTTCGACTTGTTTCTATGCCATGACCTCTTGTTCAACAAACTATTGTATGACTTCTTCGTTGAAAGGTCCCTCTAGGCGTTGTTTAGCTGTAGTGATGACTTGTTCCAGTTCTACTCCTCGGCCTTAGATCTCTGTCAACAGTTGGTAAGCCTTATCCTATATAGGTTGGAGCCTCTAAGTCACTTCCATGACTTTTCTATGGATAGTGTGGACCTACTGCTGAGAAGTGTGTTTCTCCTAGGATTTCTTCATTCTTTCCACAGCTGACAGGGCCTTCAACTGTGCATGTATCGTTTCTTCTTGATACTTCGCCTCTTGGAGTTGTGACTCTAGTGCCTTCAGTTCTGGATTCTCAGTGAGTTACTCATAGGTCTGGGCACTATGATTAGTGAGTTTCTTACATTCCATGGCAAGGGCCTTTATTCTCTCAACTGTGCTTCGAGCAGTTGTTTCTCTTTGGTCCCTCACATCCTGCGGGGTGTTGGGCAATGTGCAGAGCTCTAAGTCTATCATCCATTGTTGTAGCTTCTGGATAGCTTCTGTGAGCTTCTCTACTTGATGCATGACTTGGTATTTTGCTTGTGCCTCTAATCCTGTCACAGAGAAGAGTGCTTTGTTGACTGCTTCTTTCACTTCGAGTTGCTCTGCGAGCAACTTTTCTTTTTCTTGTTGCATCTGGGATTTCTCTTCTTCAAATTTTTCTTGGAGAGAAACCTTCTCCTGTTATGCAACTCTGTGTTTTTATATGATTATTCATTACACTTTCTTCAAGGCTTGGGTGGCTTGTTCTGTTTCTTCTTATGCATGACAAAGGTGAGCTTCGACCGCATCAACTAGTCAGTGGAGTTGGGTTGGCTCATCTCCCAACTCTAGTTCTCCTGATGGCAGGGGCACACTTGAGACTGTGTGGTTGGACTGAAGGGCCTATTGTACCCCTCTTAGTTCAAAATTGATTCTATCATACATTTCCTCCTGGTTGGCTTCTTGTTTCTCCATGATTTTCAGTGAAGCGTCGTTTAGAGCTATGATGATGAAGTCAAAATCATAGGAAGTAAGCACAGTCTTCATCTTGGTCACGGTGGCTCTAGATTTATTCCAAGAAGAAGGCTTCAGGGGATAAACCTTCCTCTTCTTTAATGGATCGGTCTCATCTCTAGGTGATGTTACTTCACCTAGAGTCTATTCAGCTCCTTTTTCATTTATGTATTACTCATCACCCCCTCGGTCAGGTGATATTGAAGCAGTCTTTCCTGAGGCACTTCTTAAATCTTGGACCTCTTCAATCTTCTTTGTTCTGCTAGGTCCAGGTGTATCCTATTATTTATGATGGTCTCTATGTTGTCAGGGTCGGACATCTCTGCAGGGTCTGTGGGAATAAGGAGGTCTACGGACTAGTCCTTAGTGATCTCCTCAAGGTCTTCTTCTGTGAGCTTGTAGTACGACTGAAGTTTCTCCTTATTTTCATTGGATCACGTTGTTATGTAGATGAAGTGTCGATCTTTGTAGGGTGTTTGGGTTCATGCGAGGTTCAGCTTCGATGGATCTCTTGAGCTAAAGGTAATATGTGTGAAAAACAACGTTCGACTACCACTATTTGTTCATATCACTCGAGTACCAGAGTGTGGTGAACTTCACAACAAGCGACTCGAACAATTCAATATCTGGAAAGGTCATACCTTCCATCATCTCCCAAGAAACAAAAGTGATGAGGATCAGGAGCCATCTAAAGTGAAACTCATATCCCTGATGTTGTGCTTCACGACAGTCTAGTTCCAGTTGATTAACTAGGTACTTCTCCTAGTTCATTTGTAGGCCTTCCACGTACTTCCCTGCGAGGTCAATGACAAAGACTGTGACCTGCGTAGGTATGTTATTCCTTACCAACTTTATGGATATTAGTTGACAGTATAGATGCACTGCTCCATTCTGGATGGAGGTTACCTTGTAGCCTCGTATTTCCTTTTCAACATCATTGTATGTATCCTTGATCTTCTATGCTAGCACACGATCTGTGGATTTTCCTGGATAGAACTCCTACAGGTCGGGTCCTTGCATACTTAATCCCATGATCATATGGATCAACATCGGATTGACTATAATACGGCGGTCTAGCCATAAGTAACCGCCATGGTAACATGAGAGTAATAGCTTGAAACAGGCGTTCACTTCCTGGTGCCTTCCAAAGTGTGGGATTTTCATTACATTTAGCAGGGTGGACTGCGCGAGGTTCATCATCCATGGTTGGGGGATTATATTTGAGTTAGTCCCCTTCATCTTGTTCAAGTATTTGTACGGGGAAATCACGATATAGTTCTTGTGATCTTCGAGGTTGAAGTCACTAAACTTCAATGATGCAATATTTTCCTACTGTGTCTTAACTCTGTGTATCCCCTTCGGGAGGTACGCAGTAATCATGGAGTACTCAAAATATCTTGGCATGCTAGCTCGACTCACTGCACCAACCATAGATGGGATGTAATCGGGCAATATGGACGGGATCATCTTCGCATTTTCTAGGTCATATTTGTGTTTGGTTCTCTTTTTCGCTGATGGTCGGGATGATCCGGATCCATGAGGAGTCGATGGAGAGGCTTGGACTCCTCTTGTCGATGACGCTTGAATACTTGTAGACATTTCTCTTTCATACATTACTCTTTCGATCATTAGGTCAACGAGAACTTCTTCGACAATTTTCTCTGCAGCGCTAAGCTCGTCCAACATGCATGCTCGTGGTTGAATATCTAGAGTTTGAAGAGTAATTTCTCAATGCAACAGGATGAATGGTAATAGCATGTTGATCACTATGCAAAATCCACTAGTCTGTGGACTCAGATTCACGGTTAGAAAAAGTGTTCTCGTTGCATGGCACGACTGGATAAATAGATAACTTGGCAACAGATCTCTTGCAATGGGTGAGAAGCCTTCATTAACTCAGTTCTGTTAGTTATGGCGCAGTCCCAATGGTCTGGTGGTGAAATTTCTGATCATAAATTCCTTTCTATCATTGACCTAGCCATTTGCTGCACTGTTCTGTTTTGCCTCTCCACTACTCCATTTTGTTGTGGAGTTCTTGAGATTGTGTATTCTCTCTTGATCCCATGCTTATCATAGAATTCCTTGAAATCACTTGACATAAATTCTCCTCCTCTGTATGATCTTACTACCTTTAACCTCTTTCATGTTTGATTCTCGGTTAAATCCTTAAATATTTTAAACTTCTCAAATGCTTCATCTTTTTCCTTGAGAAAGGCAACCCAAGTAAGTCTGAAGTAATCATCAATAATCAGCATGATGTAGTTTTCTCTCCCTGTGCCTTCCTGTCTTTATGGTCCACATAAATCCATATGAACTAGTTGGAGTGGTTTCTCTATTAAAGTAAATCTCTTGGAATTAAACGGTGTCCTGGTTAGCTTTCCTACTTGGCAAGGTTTACACATAGAATCTTGGGGTTTTGATATTCTCGAAAGATATTTTACTGCCTCAAGATTTTTGAGCTTGATTAAGTGGTCAAAGTTTAGATGTCCAAGTCTCCTATGCCATAACCAGATTTCATCATGTTTTCTTAGATGACACTCTTCTCTATCTTCTTTCATCACATATACATTATTTTATGTCCTTATTCCTTTGGCCACCACTTGTCCTGAGTTTGTAGACTTTATCTTGCAGTCCTTAGACATGAACACCACTTCGCATCCTCTGTCACACATTTGACTTACATTGAGCAGATTATGTTTCATCCCATCTACAAGAAGAACATCTTGGGCTTTTCCTTTTCCATTACTTAAACTCACCATCCCTTTTCCCTTTACTTTACCTGGAGCATCATTTCCAAAGGTTATGTTTCCTGATTTTCTTTCACTTAGAGATATAAACTTACCTTTGTCTCTCGTCATATGTTTGGAGAATCCACTGTCTATATACCAATGTTTTGTTTGTCTTTGAGCTGACAACACTAATCCACACTTGTCACTCTCTTTCTTCTTCCAAACCTTGACATTCTCAGCAGGGGAATTCAAATTTGGTTCATAGTTCCTTAAGCGACAGTCAACAGATTTGTGTATATAGTTATGATAGATGTAACATTTTGGTTCGTTGAATAAAGGATCATAACGATTGTTATGCTTAACCTGTGTCCTTTTCCCATCCATCAAGTGATTTGCAGTCTATGGTGGTTTGTTACTTGGTGGTCTCATTCTTTGTTGTGGCAGATATCTATACTTTGAATGTCTTGATTGCTCATAATTTAATTTTAAAGAACATTTTACATCTTTATGACCAAAGTTAGAACAAAAGAAACAATATCCATAGAAAAAACGTTGCTACCTAAAAAATGTTTGTCTTCTTTGAACAGGTTGATTTCTTCCATGCTGATGATTTCCTTAAGAAGGGAGTGCATTATTTCTTTGTTCTACAGATTTAGTCATAGCACCTTTTTCTTTACTCCTCCTGGATAACTGATTGTCTTCCTTTGTTTCTGCAAGTTTGTTGTTATCATTGGTTGTAGATTTGACAAACTTGATGGATTATTTGTTTCTTGGTTGACCACTACTTGATCCCTCTTCATAACCCAAACCAGTTTTCATCTTTGGATTCCTTTGTTGATTCAGAATGGTGGCTAATCCTTCTGAGGCTTTGATACTTGATAGATTTTGATGATACAAGGCTTGAAACTTCTCCAACTCTTTCCTAGTTTTCACTACTTATTCTTCCAGAGCTTTACATCTTGCCTTCCTTTCTGATAGTTGTTGTTTCAGAATGTCCTTGGTTTTCTTTGCCTCTTCTAATTCTACTTTTAGCAGGGCAAAGTCTTCATCGGGTTGTTTACTGTCTTTCACGAACTGTATTAGCAATTGTTTTTTCTTTCTGTTCTTAATTCTGAGTCTGTCAATCTCTTCCAGTGAACTGATCAGTTCTCCTTCCATATCAACCTCAGCTTCTTCTTCATTAGCCTCACTTCCTGTGCTTTTATTATCATAATCCTCTTGGGCCATAAATATGAAGTCATTTAGTTTATCTTCAATAGAGGATTCATTGTCTTCAACAACTGAAGGATCATCATCATTGTTTACACAAAGACTTTTCTTCTTAAAATTATTCTCTTTAAAGAATTTTTTGTGTTTGTGCTTCTCCTCATCTTCACATGTCTGATATTTTCCTTTGTGAGGACATTTATTTTCAAAATGACCTATCTTACCACAATTGAAACATTTGAAAGGAAATTTACCTTTGTATTTGCCTGATCCCTTTTTCAGTCTCTTCACAAATTTTGGTTCAATTTCATCAGGCTCAGAATCCTCATTCTTGTCTGCTTTAAATGATTCTTCTATGGAGGTGGGTTTATCTTTAACTGTTCTCATTTCATATGCAGTCAATGTTCCTAGAAGTTGATCAAACTCCAAGGTTTTTAGATCATTAAGTTCTTCTATAGCAGAAACCTTAAGGTTGAACCTATCTGGTAGAGATCTCAAAATTTTATGAACTAAAGAAGGTTCCTCAATTTTTTTCACCAAGTGCTTTCATTGCATTTACCAGTTCTTCAACTCTCAGAAATTATTTCCCAACAATTTCAACTTCTTTCATCTTCAGCTGTTCAAATTTTACTCTGTAGATTTGAAGCTTTGCGTCCTTTACCTTCTCATTACCTTCATAACTGCTAATGAGTTTGTCCCACATTTCTTTGGCAGTTCCTAGGTGCATAACTTTTACGAATTATGCTTCTGCAAGCCCACTCAAGATAGAATTCATAACCTTAGCATTGAAGCTAAATTCTAGCTTGTCATCCCTATTAGCTAGTACAATTGGCTTTACATAATCGGTATCTACCACATCCCTAACATCTGCACCTAAATCCATTATGTAAGTTCTCATTCTAACTTTCCAGAAGGCAAAGTTTGTTCCATTGAACAGAGGGTCCTTATTGGTTGAATTTCCTTCATGGCTTGACATGTTTAAGCTCTAGGATCTACCCTTAGACAAAAGGGGACGACTCTGATACCAATTGTTGGACAACTAAGAGGGGAGGGGGGGGGGGGAATCAGTTGTTACCATGCTTAAACAATTATGATTATTTTAAATTCTTTACAGAGAACTCAATGACAATCACAATAATGCAGGGAAGTAAGCAATAGAACATTCAGCATCATTCACACATAAGGGATACACAGAGACAAATATTCCTGAGGAAACCCATAAAGGGTAAAAACCTCTTCTTCTTTATATGATAAGTATTCTTTACATTCGATACATTATCATACTTATGAGCACCAAATCATAATGAGGCTACAACCTCTATTTTGCAAGCTGCTACTTGCTGAGAGCACCAACTCTTTGATTTCTCTAGCATCACCTAGAAGGAAGCACCAATTCCATGTGTTTCTCTAGCACCCACTAGAAGGAAGCACCAACTCCCTGGTTTCTCTAGCACCCACTAGATGGAAGAAATAACTCCCTAAGTGTTCCAGCACCAACTGGATGGAAGCACCAACTTCCACTCACACAGGCACCAACCTGTAAAACAGAGAACTACAGTTCTCCCTTGCAGCACCCTGCCACCCCGGTTTCTCTAGCTGGAACCAGATGGAAGCTACAAATCCTTGTGTTCAAGCACCCACTTGAACCTCTAAGGACAATAGTCCTCCCTAGCACCTCCCAACCTTCCTGTAATACAAATTTTGCTATATATATAAATTTATCACAGTGATACAATATTTATCATTGGCTTACTAGGCTTATCAATGTTTTGCTATGCTGCTCTGCTCTCCTGTCTCAGTGTCTTTCTGTCTGCATCTTCTTGAATTTTCTGATCTTTTGTTTTTCTCTACAAGAGCATCTCATCCTTCCTTTACTATCTCATTGTCTTGTTGCACACGTCCTTATGCTTTCTATGCTTCTTCCTTTTATGCTCTGTGTGCCATCTCCATTCAATGCACCATTCCTCTTCTTTGTATTTCAGCTACTACACCCTCCTCCTACTACATGCCTGAATCCCTCTCAACAATAGCAACACCCATCTCTTCTTTGTCCTGCATAATTATAGTCTCTGTGCACCTTGTGCATGCTATCTCCCCATGTTTCTGCATGCTCTCTCCATGTCGAGTGCTCTGGTTGATCATCATGGCAACTCTTCAGCTTCTCTGGGTGTTATGCCGAGATTCATTCACCTCTCCAGTACTCGAGACTCTTCCTCTTCTCTGTTACAGTCGATATCAACCTCTTTGTTGCAGTTACAGACTTCAACACTCTTCCATCTGTCAATCGCCTCTATGACCAGTATTCATTCCACTGGTAGATTCCTTGAGACTCTTTCACTCCTCTGGAAATCACACAAAAGTCTCTTCGAGTCCTCTAGCAGAAACCATCAGTGGTCTCTAGCAGTTATAGTGTGAACCTTGAAATGGAGCCTAGCTATGCTAGCTCCTTCCACTTACATGACCACCGATGGTGACCACCGACTAGATAGACATTTCACCATTTCACCATTTCACCATTCAACAATTCGGCATTCGTGTGATCAAGTGTCTCGACACTCCAAGTCTTGATCCCCGAAATGGAGCTTTGTTGCACTAGCTCCTTCCTCCATCTTTAGCAGATGTGACCATTGGTTGTGTCCACAGCCTGATTCGAAACTGCATTTTGCAATTTTATGTTTCGCGAATTTGTTGCGAATCACTCTGACTCTTCCAACTCCTGATCCCCAAAAATTCAAAAAAGGAGCTAGATCAACGGTCCGCTATTTCATCGTTTCGCATTTCGGCGATTCGGCATTTCGGCACTTCAGGACTCCTTTGATGAAGAGTCCCAACTCTTGACTCTTCCAACTCCTGATATCCGAACCTCTGAAATGAAGTCAGATGAATGGTCCACACTCTTGATGATTCGACGGTCCAAATCTCTTCGTGATTTCTCATATCGCAATTCTGTCTTTCTTGATGTGAGAGTTCTTGACAACTCCAAGTCCCAGTATCTGAAACTCTGAAATGGAGTTGGATCAATGGAATTTCAGCATTTCACATTTCAGCGTTTCAGGACTCCTGTGGTGAAGAGTATCAGCGCTTAACTCCTCCAACTCCCGGTATCCGAAGTTCTGAAATGGATTCGGATCAAAGATCCGGTATTTCCTTGTTTCGAATTTTGGCGATTCGGCATTTTCGCACTCCGGTGGTGAAGTGTTTCGACACTTCAACTCTCGGTATCTGGGACTCCGAAATGGAGTTATTTCCCGGTCTGCCAAACTCTTTGTTGGTGTGCCTATTTCGAGATTTCGTTGTTTCACATTTCGTGACTTTGGGACTCTTGTGTTGAAGAGTCTCGACTCATGACTTCTCAATTTCCCGGTATCTGAAACTCTTTGTTGGTGTGCCTATTTCGGGATTTCGGGGTTTCGCATTTCGCGACTTCGGGACTCTTGTGTTGAAGAGTCTCGACTCTTGACTTCTCAATTTCACGGTATCCGAAACTCCAAAATGGAGTTTACACTTTTGATCTTTCCATGCCATTATCCCTACGCTGTTGATCTTCCTTGTCTTCTTGTTTTCCATCAAATGACCAAGCACACTCTTGCACTCTGTGTGCACCACTGCTCTTTCTCTTTTGAGCTTACATTGTCCCTATTTTTCCATCACTACATACTCTGATCTTTCCATCAATGACAATCACACCTACCTGTAAACATGCCAACATCTTTTGGACTTAATATGCCTGTCATGCAAAGATTTATGTCTAGATTTCTCAAATGTTTGATGAAAATCCGATAGAAATCTTGCTTCCTCAAGTTCTTTCAAGTTTTCAATCCTCTGCACAACTTATTCATCATATTTCATGTGTGTATCCCATACGATATAGGGACTGGGGGTAAAAAAATATGAGGGTACAACAACTTATTTCCCATAAACTAACTGAAAGGGAGTATACCGGTGTAGCTTCTTCGTGGTAGTCTTATAAGCCCACAAGACTATTGAAACTCTATCATCCTAGTCTTCCCTATTTTCACATCATACTTTTGTTAGTCCTCTTTCCATAATTTTATTGAATTCCTCTATTGTACCATTAGCTTGTGGATGGTAGGGACTTCTCTTATGGTGTTGTATAAGAAATTTTTTTGTCAACTTTGCGATTGTATTGCTCATAAAGTGACTACCTTGATCACTGGTTAAACTTGTAGGACATCCAAACTGAGTGATAACATTCTCGAAGATAAATCCAACAGTTGTATCTATATAACAATATTGAATTTCCCTTGCTTCATCCCATCTTGTAAGGTAATAAGTTGCAGTGATGATGTATCTTTCCTTCGAGTGCTTAGTCGAGTGATTAATTGGTCTAATAAAGTCAACACCCCACTTCTCAAATGCCTGAATTTATCTAACTGATTGAAGGGGTAAATCATCTCAGCATGACGGATTTCCTACTCTTTGGAAAGTGTCATAAGATCTACCATATTCCTTAGCATATTTAAATAACATATCCCACCATAATATAGCTTGAATTACCTTTTATTCAGTGTATTCACCTCCAACATGTCCTCCCGCAACTCCATTGTGGCATTCCCATAGGATATACTGCCTTTCATGGTTCAAGACACATCTCCTAAGGATGTTGTCGAGTCCCAATTTGTAAATTTATCCGACAATCAATTGATAGTCTGTTGTACGAACCACCATATGTCGCTTTTGGGTTGTGGATTAAGTTTTTGGGTAGGTCCTTGTACTAAGGAAGATAATAATGTCTTCAATATATTATGGACTGGACTCAATCTGGAACACATCCACATTCAAGAGTTGATCATCCACTTCTCCACCACTTTCTCCCGATTCCAACTTGGAAAGGTGATCTGAACCTACATTATATCTTTTTGGTTTGACAATTACTTCAAACGAAAATTCTTGGAACAACATTAGCCACCTGCAAATGCTTCCTTCCAGTATAGGTTTATTGACTAGGTACTTCAATGCAAAATGGTCAGTAAAAAACTTGAAATGAGATCCTAACAAGTAGTATATAAACTTTTGTAATGCATAAATCATAGCTAAACATTCCCTTTCAGTGGTTGTGTAGTTGTGCTTAGCTTGCGACAGTTTTCTATTGGCAAAGTAGATAGTGTGGTCCATATTCCCTTCCCCTGATTGCACTAAAATGGCTCTGAGGGCGATGCCTGATGCATCCAAATGTACATGGAATTCAATTTGCCAATTGAGAAATATCAAGATAGGTGCAGTAGTTAGTTTTTATTTGAGAATGTTGAATGTCTTGTCACACTCGGGTGTCCATCGGAACAATTCATAATTTTTCAACAATTTCTCAAGGGGTGTTGTGATAGTTGAATATCTTCTGATGAACCTGTGTTAATATCTTGTATGTCCCAGCATGGAGTGCAACAATTCGACACTTGTAGGTGGCGGCATATTCAGAATGGTCATAACTTTAGTTGGTCCTACCAGGAATCCTTCTCTACATACAATATAGCCTAGCAGATTGTCATGAGGTACACAGAAAATACACTTTTTTAGATTCAGAGATATCTGCATTTCATGACATATATCAAACATTAAGAGGAGCATCCCAACATGATATTTCAATAGGTTGTACACTATCCAATCATCCATATAGACTTCTACAAACTTGTGAATGAACTCTCGAAACGCCACTATCACAATGTGAGAAAAAACTGCAGCGGCATTCTTCAAACCAAAGGGCATGACATTGTATGTGAATGATCCCCATTTAGTTATGAATGTAGTCTTCTTCTTGTCTTCCTCTATTATTCTTACCTGATGATATCTTGAGAATCCATCTATAAATTAATAAGATTATTTTCCCACAACTTGATCTAAAACCTCATCATTGAAGGGTTGGAAATGGGTCATGCATGCATGCAAAATTCAGACTTTTGTAGTCCACGCAGACCCGAATGTATTTTGTACCTTTCTTTCTCTTAATAATTATAGGGCTAATCCATTATGCTTCTTCAATCGGGAAAATAAGTCATGGCGCAAGCATTTTGTCCACTTCTTTCTTGACCTTCTCTTTTATTATTGGATTAAGTCGTTATGGTCTATGCTTCACAGGTCTTGAGCCAGGTTTGAAATCAATTTGCATTTCTCCCATGGATCCTTTTATACCTTTCAGTTCTGAGAATGTTTTCGAAAAAAAGTATTCATATTCTCACAATAGGCTATGTACTTCATTCATATTTTTCTCATCCCAGTAGACTCCTATAGAAGCTATGTTAGGATTCTCTATGCTCCCTATATTGACTTTCCGCAACTTCATTGGGTGATTATATGATGTACATGTACGACTAGGTATAGAATCTTGAATCTCTCTAATGCCTTCGGCTTCTTTAATGTCTAAGTTTCTAAGCTCCTCTAAGTCATCATGTTTTTCTAGGTCTTTCTCAACTTTATAGCAAGGTACAATTATCTTAATGATTTCAAGACATAGACTAGACTGAAGTAAATGAACATGGTCAACACATAATAATGGACTTGATCTCTTTTTACAAATGTCAATAAAAATCATTTCCCTGATTCTTTGAAGGACTGTGTTAAGCTCAGGGAACTTACTTGTAAGGGAGAAATCCTTGCAAAATTGTTTTTGTAGGGTTTTCCAACAGTTCATTTGTCTTTTGGCCTCCTCATGTATATACTATGATTTTGGAATAGGCCCCAAATGAGTGGGAAAATACCTAAACTCATAGGTGATAGGGTACTTCTACAACTCTCTGCTACTTTAGGCAATGTTCAATATTCATTTTAGGGTCAAACCGTCCATCAAACAGTTGTGCATCTTGAAAATATATCTTCATTTCTTCATTCAATTGATCCCTCCTTTGGAATCGACATTGGATGGCCAGTTTTGCATTCTCCCACTCCATAATCGAAGATTTATGGGTGGCCCACCACTTAGCAGGTGTATCTTGTAAGGCTAAGTAAAAAACAGGGATCCTTTGATCCATCGCTATTTTATATTCCACAACGGAAAGAAAATTGTGTACCTCTAAGGTACCATCGTATGTTGAGGGATATCTGACTTTGGTTCCAATACATATTGTTTCTCTGATAGTTGCACATCACCTTAAGAATCACTCATATGAACCTCGTTGCCAACTGTCAAACATTTCTTCTGATTTCTCATCACCAGATTGTATGCTCCTCCAACTTATCGATCCATCTACATAGGATTTATGTAATCTGGTCTCATTCCTGCTGTTATGGTGTATAATTGGTCAAGAGAATATGATTTCATATTATGATCCACAAGTTCAATATATCTAGGCCCTAAACCTGGATCTAAGGGTTGAACTAATTTTATCCTCTCTTCTTCAAACGCCATGGTGTCTCTCTTTAGATCAATGGTAACATAGTTTTCATATGCACAATTAATCATGAGTAGAGCAGGGTAGGGATCCTTATCTCCCATGATTCCAATTACTTCAAAATCAGTTGTGGTCTTAACTCCCTCAAAATCTATTTCTACATTTCCCAACCTTCCTATTGGGAAAATGCAGTATCGGTTTGTCATTCTCAACTGGATGGGGGAATATACTAACTGAGGTTTTCCAAAATCTTCCCAGGTTTTTTTCGGTAGGATGTTGACACCCGATCCCAAATATAGCATGACATCTTTGATTTCAAAATCATCCAATTGGGCTTGTAACCTAAATTATTTTCATGTTCACACCTTTCTCCTTTCTATTCTCTGGGGATTCTTCTCAAGGAGGTTGGTCCTTACTATGGCTTCTAGGGTTCCCTCATTTCCCATTATTAGGTATAGGGTGTTGCACAAATTATCAGTAATTTTTTCATCCCCTAGGATATCAAAGAATAATTGAAACCAAATATTGATTACACTTTGAGGCTACTCGAGGCGTCTCCTAAGAATTGCATAATTTCTAGGTATTGGTGGTGAGGTAGGGGCTTGCGCAAGGTTAGGTTGAGATGCAACTTTAGGAGGATTCTCTATTACCTCCAGAGTGGGGATACTCTTAAATATTTCCATTGCATCTTTGAAAAATAACTTTTGTTTTTCAGGGTCATACCTGTCATCTTTGGGAACAACTTTCTAAATCTTGGGTTGGTTGTCTGCATCTGCCCTAGTTTTTTCTCCTCCACAAGTCATGATGTTAATTTAGGTAGTTGAACCTCACTTCCCCTTTTTAATTCTAATCTTATGATATTATCTCCTCGTTGACGAACCCGATCTTCCCACTTCACGATCAGGTCTAGATAGACTTCATTTGCATGGCCATTGTTCCTACAATAAGAGCACCATGGTCATCTTGGGTGAGGGAAGTATCTTTCTAAGTGAACTTGTTCATTGAAGTTGTAACATCTTCTTGGCCCCTTGCCTCCATTTATCCCTCCTCTGAACCCACCTCCATCCCCACATTCATGGCCTCTTCCAGGTCTTGGTGAGGTTTCATTTACTCAGAACGTTGTCTGGTCTAATCTGTCAACAAGTGTCTCGAGTGCTCTACATTGATTCATAGCATGGTTCATAGATGAACAGAACTCATGGTGTATTATATTGGGCATAGTCATGTACTTGTACATAATAGGAAAATTTCTCGGTGCATGCCTATGTGTCCGACAAATGTCACAATACTCAATTGTCTGAGAAGTTTGAGCACCTGTGAAAGTATTGTATAACCCTGGTGTGTGGAATGGTGGAGTCATAGATACTTGTGAAAATACTCTTGTGGGTCTTGAAGAAGGTCCCATCGAGTTGTGAAGAGTTACCATTCCCCTCATGCATGGACATTTATTTTCTAGATTTCCTTTTGTGTAGCATCCTGTGTACCAAACCTGAGGTTGTCTTGGTCTTGGCATGGTCAATTCTTGAATATTTTTCGTTAGCTCTGATATTTTTCCATGAAGTGGTGACAAATTTGCATCTACTGGAGGCCTGGTCATCCTCAGATTCCCTGGATAGCCTATCATGGCTTCGATCTTCATCGACTGTTCCAAAGCGTCTGTTAATGTGGTTATTCGTTATTGTGTTAAAGGAATTCTCATCAGATGTATTAATACGTGGATGTACCATTCCCTCTGGTGATAGTCATGAATTGGATGCACTAGCCTCCCAATAGCATATTTAATTTTTTGGATGTACTCCTAAGCATATTCTCCCTCTCTTTGTTGAATCTCCCACAAGTCGGAGAGAGCTTCTTGCTCTAACTAAGGTAATTTGAATTTAGCGATGAACTTCAAGCACACTTGGATAAGGGTGAATGCTTGTCCTATCACCCCTAGTTCAATAGCCTGCATGTACCATTTGAGAGCATGACCTCTCAAGGTAGTCTAAAACTCTGCTAACTTGTTTTCATCGAGAGTCCCTCTGGACCTCCAGATGGATTCACATAAAAACTAATGTTGATCTACATCTTCATCCCATTTACCCCAGAATTATGGGTATCGAGTGATCTATCCTCTGATATGTCTAGCCATTGTGGGTCTCACTGCCCCTATTAGAATGAAACCTAATGGTACTCGTTAGCATATGCCAAGGGATCCCAATATCCTCCCAGCATTTACACTTACAGAATGATTCTGAATAACTAGATGTGATAAAATAGCAATAACATAAGTAGGCGGTGTAGAATTTACCACGAGTATAGAGGAAACCTGGGAGACAGGTGATTCAGGGCTAGTTCCATTGACTTCAAGGAAGGTTTCTTTGATCTGGGGGGTCTCTTTCTCTTCCTCTCAAGCGTCCTTCTCTTCCTAATTCTCAATGTCTCATGATATCGGGGTTGAATCTTCTTGATCTCCCACAAGTTCCAGACCTACTTTGTCTTCCCTTGCTTCTCCACATTCATCTTCTCGTCCACCCATCTGGGGAATCCTTCCTTTCTGCACTTCTCTTTGTTGCAATCTTAGACTGGCCAGCCTTTCTTGTCTTCTCACCTTCCTCAAATCTTCCTTCTTTCTTCCATATGTTCATCTTGATCTGATTTTTTTCTACAACACCTCGTACCACTTTGCTACTTTCTTTACCTTTCTGTGCCACCACTTCTCAAAAATGGTGGCTCTCCTTAAGCCTCACTCATTTCTTGCGTTCATTTCTTGATCTTCCCCAATCTGTTAAAGAACCCTTTCCCCCTCCCAGGTCATGATCATACCCCAAAATCACCCTACCCCAAGCATAAGTGTTTAGGATGCCATCTTAGTCAAGGGAATAGGTATCATCCCCTCCTCCATCAAGAATACTTTGATCCAAAGTATAATTTCCCTCAACATTCTTCCCCACGCACCTTCCTTGAAAATTTATTCCGTGCATGAAAAATCTTGGTGATTCTCAGCTACGAATTCAACAATATATCCCTTCAGAGTCGTATGAACCCAGAAATCGACTGCTCGCGTGATCCAGTGATCCAGCTGGTGAAGTGTTGTGATATTCTCTATATCCCAAGTATAGGTCTTCTTAATGTGTTTTTGGAATTCTGGAGCTTCTTGGAACCTATCTATCCAATGGAATATTTCTTCCATAAATTTAACCCTGAATAACTCATATTGGTTGCTCGATCTTTCTGAGTAAAAGATAGAATCTCGTGTATTCCTTTCATTGTTACCTCACAACTTTGATTCCTTCCATATAAAGGCATCACAATTTATTTCCCACAGTCACTGAATCTTAGATCTATAGATCCGCGGAAGCATTCTCCTCATAGGTTCCCTTTTTAAAGAATTGGTCCCGGTAATGGAACCATTTTGTTGGTGCAAAAATGTTCATACCAGGGTCCTTCTTAGGTTACCAACAAAAGGGTCCGAAGTAGTATAGAGCGCTAGAATTTTCATCTTCTTGGGAGGGAATAAGTCTCACACGAAGTGCAACCGGGACAAGAAAGAGAGGGAAGGGTAAGGATAATACTTAGATAGATCTCTGAGTTATCAAGAATCACTATAGTCTTGTGCAAGATGAACTAAACCTGCAACAGTTCTGAGTAATTCCTAACTGGGAATAAGGAAATAGAGTTTTATTTCCATTCATAAAGAAGCATTTAAGTATACTAGACATAAAGATAATAAAGAACAACATTCCATACATGCGTCAAGACCAAATACACAGGGTATAGCTATTCAAAATTTAGGCCTCCAATTATATTAACGATACCAAACTATGATACATTAATCATCTGGTTCTTGATCAGATCTCCAAAACTTAGCTAGGCTACAGTATGGTCCATTACAACAGTGACTCTCATCACAATCATCATTATTGACAACAACAATAACAGTATATAGTTCCATACTAACATCCTAGAAAACCCATAACAATACTACATCACATTAACCCATTAACCCATTAACCATTAACCCTTTTACAATCCTATCGGTCTCATATATATAATCCGATATTTTAGGTTTGTTGGTCTAGAACCTGGAAGTTCTCTCTTTTTCTTGATCTTGTTGCAACTTCTTTCCTCAAATTTGATGTTGCATTGTCCTCCCAATCGCTTTTTGTTTCTTTCTTTTGTCTATTGTCCAACTCCTCATTAGCTTGTGGAACTTTTGTTCTTCAAAATTGAAGCTGCAATGTGTCATGCGCAACTTATATTTAATAAAACAAAGGGCCCAAAAAACCCCTTGTGAAGTGAAAATGAATGTGTTCATGATCCAAGACACTCCTTCTAATGTTTACAAATGATTATAACTCAAATAAAGCAACATTGGAAACGGTGCTCCAGGAACTGTGTGTTGCAACAGGAAATTATATATGAATATAGAATTTGCTATAGGATTGTTGTTGTTCTTTGTGAAGAAACAATACCAAAGCACCCTATGAGGATTTTTACACCTTCCTACTTTAGGATTATCTAAAATAATTTATAATCTGGAGGGTTATCCCTCATTAATTGGAAAGAATTTATCTGAAAGATTTAATTTTCTCCATGATCTCATCCCAAATTTGATGCTTGGCCTCATTTAAACACTTTCTCCTTGTGACTCGATTAAGAGTTTCCTTCAAAAATTTGTTTATATCATCCCAAGATTTTATTAACATAGAAATACCCCCCTCTTTCAATTTTACTTGATCTCTCAATTCTTTTAATTATAATTGTTTCTCTTTATTCACTCCCTTAACTGCATCTTTATGTATTTTCTTCAATCCTTTGATTTTATAAGTCAAATCAATAAATTGTGTTTTTCACACTGTCATATTGTATAATATATCATCCACATTGTCTTCACTATTAGAAAAAATAAGTATCTTATCAAAATATTCATCAAAACTTTTGCTAATGATTTAAACTGAGAAGACTTTTCTTCCAGTTCTTTATGTAACTTTTCTACCTCACGAGATAGATTTTCTAATACCTTTTCCTTTTCTTTATCAATCTCTTCCAATTTTGTATCCATTTGTGAATTAGTCTCCCTCAACATTCCATTATATTATTCTAATGAGTCTCTGTCTTCATAAGCATCAATCAATTATCTTGATTCCACTAATTCACTTTGAGGAATTTTAAGCTTTGACTTCAAAATATTAACTTCTACATATTTTTGTTTTGTTATTCCCTTAATATTTTTCTTTCTCTTAAATAGATTGGATAGGGTCAACATCCTAGTCTCCAAATCCTTAACGCTTGTAACATTAAGTTTGTTTACAATCTTTTCATTCTTCAACTGTACATTCAGTTTTCTTACTAAGCCATGAAACTTCTTTACATTTGCAGTGGATTGGATTAATCTTCGAGATACCATATATCCAGTTTGCTTGCACCACTCCACCATATATGTAGCATTAAATTGATTCAAATATACTTGTACATATGTGGTATCGTACTCAAAATGCTCTAAAAATTTTGTAGTATCGGGTTGTATGATCAATAAATTAAACGTTTTCCTCTCTTGATCAGTAGATGCTAAAAATAAAGGAGCTCCAAAATATTTTGACTCTAATTGAGTTGCATAATTCAATTTCAATTGTTGAGTACCTTCATTACTAGTTATAGGAATATTTATTATTTCTTCTTTTTGATATTTTATTGATGTTTCAATTTGACCTTTAACAATTGAATGTGGGGAAACTAACATAGGAATAGAAGTAATGAGTAACATAGGCTCACTTGATTTATTGAGTTGTAACTCCTCTAACAAAGAATCAATTTGTTCAATAAAATCCTCTTGTGAAACCTCTTTTGAAACAGTCTACACAACATTAACATCTTGTGAAGCATCTTCTTGGATGTTTTCTCTCTTTGCTTCAAGTTCATCCAACATTTCTAACATTCTCTTCATACTCTGCTTCTCTTTTTCTCCTGAATTGTCTTCTGTTGTACCGGTTGTAGTAGCACTTACTTGTTTTGTGACACTAGTTATTTGACTTGATTCAATTACACTGAAATCAAGATCCTTAATATTTGTAGTTGAACCGAGCATGATTATTTAATTTTTCTTTAGCATATGTTCTATTTTAATTCCAACATCTTATACATGCAATTTCATTAAAGATTGCACCTCTTCATAGGTGTTTTTATTATTTGTATTCTCAACATCAATATTAGAATGACGAACATAAGGTGTAGAATGTATAGATTTGTGTTGCTTCGAAACCAAATTATAATGGTCATATTTCCAGATATTTCCCTTCTTTAAGTTCAAACATGAAATCATTTTATTTATTTTCTCAACTTGTTGTTTTATTTTCATATAGGGGGTCACAAGATGACATAGTCAACAATCTAGGTCAACAATCTTATTGTTTGTCTACACTAGGAGAACTTATTGATGCTCACAAAATTTGTCAATGAATTTGCAACATTCTTCAAAGTTATCATCTTCATCAACAACACCTTCTTGTAATCAACCATGTCTCTCAAAAAGTGATACTGAACATCAATATGCTTTGTCTTTGAATGATAAGTTGGGTTATTTTCCAGGAATATTTCACTTTGACTGTCACAACCCATCCTTATAGCTTGTTGTAACAACCCAATACTTTAACACAATATCTGTAACTATACTACTTCCTTTATTTCATGACTGGCTTCCATGTATTTATCTTATGTAGTTGAGAATGCCACTACAAACTATCTTTTTCTAATCTAAGTGATTGCTCCTCCAAATAGCTTTAAAAAATACCCACTTGTAGATATTCTACTACACAGATCTCTATCCCAATCTACATCAATGAACCCATGTATTTCCAACACTCTATCCAATCCTAGTCTTTCTTAGTAGCACAAACCATAACTAGTAGTTTCATGCAAATACTTGAAAATTGCCTTTAATGTTTTCCAATGCTCCTTCTCTAGTTTTTACATGTACCTAATCAAAAATCCCATTGCATGTGCAATTACTGATCTAGTACAGACCGTTGTATACATCAAAATGCCAACCACCCTAGCATATAGAACACGGAACATGTCCTCTTCCTCTTCCCATGTCTTGGGACACTGATCTGCAAATAAATTTACACCTACATGAATAGGAACCTGTACAAGTATA
Organism: Picea glauca; assembly: GCA_000966675.3. NCBI lineage: Eukaryota > Viridiplantae > Streptophyta > Pinopsida > Pinales > Pinaceae > Picea > Picea glauca. The sequence continues at coordinate 915,683 of JZKD02S1977595.1, read as the reverse complement.
CATTCTTTCATATTAAAGCTATGAAATATTTTCTCGACATATTTCCTCTAATTTAACTAGAGTTTCCTATTTTCCTGGTCTCTTTTAATTTTCATGCCCAAAATGAAATTTTCATCACCAAGATACTTCATGTTAAATTTAGAGGAAAATTGAGTTTTCAATTCCTGGATAATCTGCTTGTCATTTCCTATTAGCAACATATCATCCACATACAATACCAAATAAATAATACGATCATTGACTAATTTTAAATACAGAATGATCAAATTTTCTCCTTGTGAAGCCAAGTCCCAACATATAAGTATCAATTTTTTTATACCACATCCTTGGTGAATTTTTAACCCATACATGGACTTTTTCAACCCGCAAACCAACTCTTTCTTTCTCTTCAATGAAAATCCTTTTGGATGCTTCATGTAGATTTATTTTTACATATGTCCATGTAGGAATGTTGTATATGATCCATTTGTTCTAGTTCAAAATAAAATGAAGAAACAATAAATAAAAGAAATCTAATAGAAGTTAACTTGGAAACAGGAGAAAAAATTTCACCAAAGTCAATTCCCTCTACCTGGGAATAACATTTTTCTACTAACCAAGATTTGTGTTTCTCCACTTTTCCTTCTACATTCAACTTCTTATTAAACACCAATTTTTCTCCAATGGGATTTATTCCAATCAACAACTCCACTAGATCCTAAGCCTCATTCTTTTCCAAGTTTTATAGCATCAATTTCCACCATTGAATCATTGATGCTCTTATTGACTTAGTCCCTATCCTACTCACAGAAAAATCTTCCCCATACCTCCTTGAGACCTTATAAAAAACATGTTTTTTAAAGTTGTACGTGCCCCCACAGTTATGCATCACGCGTATATGTGGGATACTCAAGGCACAGTCACATACATGATCATAAATGATTAAAAATATATATTTATGCCTAATTGATTGTTGATTTATGGGCTTGGTTAGTTTCCTAACTCCTTTTACCTATACTAAATCATCTCTAACCAACTAGATATGACATAAAAGGAGTGTTTTGTCCAAGGAGAAAGGAAATGATTCTTTGCACACCAAAGGAAAAAATCTATTTGACTACACCCACCAAGTATGTAATCCCTTATACATCCATTTTATTTGTTCTTATTGACCTGGAAACCCTTATTTCCATCCCCTTACTTATCACCAACCAATATGGCCAAGATTCTCCCTTATATTCTCTTTGGGTCTGTGGTGAATCTAGAGTCATAACTAACCTTTATAGCACCAACTTGGATGGAGGGACCCAGGATCTCTTTTGACAAGGCAACATGAATTAGGAAAGACATATTTTGTAACCACCTAAATTGTTTAATATTACATAAACTCGTTCCTTCGAAAAATAGTGGTATTTGTATTGTTCAAATTGAAATTCTTTTATATATGCTTCATAGAACACTAATTTATTTGATCATTCCATTATTTTCATTTGAATAATGGGTAGTTATTAGTATAACTACCTCTCTACGTAGGCTTTCATGTTTAAGGTCCTTGTAGGTTCTAGAGAAACTATTGGAACAAAGCAAGGAGATTGTCGCAATAAGGAACGACAACAACCGTAGGAATCCTGGTGAGTAAATCCTTCTTCTCCTCTAAATAGTCATTTATTTCCTTTGAATTCATTTATAATATCTTTGTTGAGTGTTCTTTATGGAATTTATTTTATGTATGGTCATTGGTACGTTTTAGTAAGAACACTATTGTAGGGGAGTTTTCCCCGAAAGAAGAACTAACAACCATAGTGGGGAATTAATCTCCTTTGTGGGTTAGTGAATACTAAGAGGGGGGTGGGAGAATAATTATTAGCACAATGAGTACATTTTAATCACAATATAAATCCTCCAATAAATTTTATGAGCATCCAATACATCATCAACACCAGAATTCAATGCATAAGCATCACATAGACACAATAAATCACAATTTTACGTGGAAACCCAATGCGGAAGAAAAACCATGAAATGATTTTATTATTCATCAAAGAGTGCATTCATTATAAGCACCAACTTCTTATTTCTCCAACTACAACTAGAAGGAGGCTCCAACCTCCTATTTACAGGCTACAACTGGAAGGAGCCTCCAACCCCCTATTTACAGGCTGCAACCTGAAGGAAGCTCCAACTCCCTAATTTTTCGACTCCAACTAGAAGGAGGCTAAAAATCCATTTCCTTTCCCCATCCAGCCTCCTTGAAATATAAATGTAGAACAATCTGTCACCACCGCATCAAATTGTCATTGTCCATGCCACTAGAATGATATACCATCAATGTCACTGACAATATATCACCACAACCTGTCACTATCAACATGTCACAATAACCTATGATCATGTAGCTGACCTAGTGTATGTGATCATAGACTTACAGACCTTCCTCAACTTCAGAAAAAAGAGAATAGCATCTTCATCAACCTTTTACCTCGGTCTAACGGGACTAGTTTTGGATTAGTCATAGACCCTAAATTTCAACAAGAATAACTCTATACCTGTAATGAATAAAGGTTTGAAACTTGTACCCAAACTTCTTCAGTATGTTTTCTAAAATTCATTCAAGTTTAAATCCTTGAATCATTCCTAAAAATGATTTATAGAGAAAATGGCAGACCTTAATGAATTCATGCCTATTCTAGAGAGTGAACTTGTATGGAATTCCAAGTGCTCAATATTTGATATCGTATAATGAAAATCACACACAACAAAATACGACCTGTGATCATTCCATTCCAATCAGTTTCACATTATTTTGATTCTATATAAATAAGTTATGATTGTTTTACCCAGAACACTTGTTTAAAACTAGTTTAGGGACTAGTCAAAATCAATATCTTCCACAGAGTGTATGTCCAAATATACAACGACCCAAAAGAAGAAATTTATACCAAAGGTACCTTGATATGTCTTCTCAACAACCTTTAATTTTATCTATCTGAATCATTCTAGAGAAAATGTTATAGAAAAAATGGTAAGATGACATGTAAATAACATACCTTAGAACACATCATCAAAAAATTCATCCTCCCTTGGATTTTCGGCCTTCTTTACTTCACCTTCCCTATGAAATTTTCCTCGCTACCTCAAATATCCAACCTGTATTCTCAAAAGTAATATTCAATTGACTCTTCTCTATGTTTTAATGAGGATCTCATGCAACTGACATGCAGCTTGTTAACTTTTGATGCAACTTGTTAACTTCTAATGAGGATCTCATGCAACTAACATGCACATGCAAATGACATGGAATTTACATGCAACTTGTTAACTTTTGTTTACAATCTCATGATGGCATGCAAATCACATGCAACTTGTTAACTTCTTTTTACAGATACTTTGACATGATTCCGACATGCAACTTTTTATCTTCAATTTACAACTACTTAACCCATAATTAATTTATTGTTGCAACAAATTTACCCTTAATTAATTTATTGTTGCAAGCACTCTGACTGGTCAATCTTCTTTATGACCTTCTAGGGGCTGCTAGAATAATCTTGAGGTTCCTCCAACTTCAGAGAGCCATATCTCCTCAACTGTGAGGAACTACATGGTGTACCATATATCATCAGAAATGGAATGACGCATACTATCCATCTATGATAGTATTACCTACAAGTACACTAACCTTCATCTATTTATTCCTTTATCAACTATGAGTTCCATGACCATAACTTCGGGGCTACCATAATTATTCAAGTGCATCCAACACAACTATTGACAACAACTGACATCAATGACAACAAACTCACCATGAATATCAATCATACAAATGACAACCTATTGTCCAACAATCTCATCTGTATATCTAGGGCTTCCAGACTTGTCCAGGGGTTGACATCAATGACAACCAACTATCCAAACCACCTATCCAACGATCTCCCCCTTTGGAATTGATGGAAACACTAATGGAATGCATTGATGGAAACGCTCATACTCATGCTCATGCTCCTCCTATGACCATTTCTTACCTGTAACTATTCCATTTCTCTCTTCTCTCCTATGCCATTGTTCTTTTCTCTCCCCCTTGGACATCAATTGAAAAGTGTATCTCCTTTTGGGGTTTCTCCCTCTGTCTCTATGCTTCTAATATTTCTCTCCATGTCACTTCTTATGTTCTTTCTCTATGGATCTTTCTCTTAATTCCCCTTTGATGTCCTGGGGAAAAGGGTAACTCTCTCTTTGGGGATGCTCCCCCTATCTCAGATTTCCTTGGGGATTCTCCCTCTATATTCTCTCTTCTAATCTCTTATTTTACTATTTCTCTCCCCTTGACTTATCTGCAAGATTTTTTGTAGATAAAATGTAGGTCTTCATGTACATGCTTCCTTTTGGAGTTTTTTTCCATTGGTGCTTCCTCTTGTAAATCACTGACATATATAAAATCATTCAAATATTTTATTATCAAAATCATCCAATTGTCTCTGAGTTAGTCTCTGAATAAATCTATGAACCACCCTCTCATCCACTAACATATATCTTTCCAATCCTAACTATCGATACTCAACCAAATACTTTCACATGGATCATATACCAAGGCCACTTCTCAAATGGATGACCAACATCACCAGCACATGCCTCTACCAAGCATGTACCAATATCACCAACATACCATCATAAACATAAACCATGTACCATACCAAACATCAACCGTGTACCTCAACAGAGTACCAACATTACCAAGATATGTATCTCATACATGTGTTTTCATATACCAAGTGTCTTATGAATCCATTTGTGTCCATGTGACCCATATTGTTCATGAATATGCTACTCAATTTTCCACAATGCTAAACCATCCGTCACTTCACTATTCTGAATACTTCTCTAAATATAATGCAATTGATCATCACATACCTGCATCTCAAACTGAAACAGTTATGCCCACGGGTCTACTCAACTGCAAATCAAACTCTACAAATATGCAATGAATATATTCATTCTTGAATATGTACTCTATGAATATATGCATAAAAAAGTGTACCAATGATATTCCTTGTGTTTGTCAGCTGATATTCTGCATACCTACATGGAGATGTGTTCTAAAACATGTTCCTTAACCAACCAATATGTCATAGGACATCCTATACCTTTTTTATTGAACCACTTTGAATCAAACATATGTAACACCACTCGGAAACACTTCATGATGTCTGAAGGATATATCTTTGAACTATAACAACTACTGCATAGACTACCTCTTTTCAATATTCATATTACTTAGGAGTCTCCAAGTCATATAGCTCATAACAATGGAGGAATCCACCCTAATGTGGAGTAATATTCTTCTTCATCTGTAGATCCATCATCTTCTTGAATTATGACACTTTCTTCCTGGATTCTAACATCTTCCCTTCTGCATGTGGATTCATCATGATATCGTACTACTATGTATCTTGAGAGTGCAATTTATAGGACATGTTCCTCCTTTACCTGCTCTGCATTATGATCTTGCACTGTTGTGGATTCTGACAATATGATCCTTTAGACTTGTTCTTCTTTCACTTTTTTTTTCTATTCTTTCTTGTACTATTGGAATTCCTGCGATCTCTAGGACATTTTCTTCATTCATCTACTCTTCTTATCTTTCTCTTCTTTTCCAAACTTCTTATACCTATTATCAATTTTTTCTTTCATGGATGGCTCTATCACACTTTTGTAATTTGAAGCTATGTGACCATAATTTTGGAATTTGTAACATTCAATATTGCGATGAGCCACATAAGCACTACTTGATTGAACATTTATTCCATATTCTCTACAGTCTACAAATTTATTTCCAAATTTAGTACAATAAAAATAGTAACCATAAAAGACACTTTGATACCTGGGAGTAGATGATCCTCTCTGTGATGTAGTTAGTCTGAATTCATTCCTTGGTTGATCATGATCATAGTTGAATCTTCTTTGTTGTCTGATAGTAGATCGTCTTCTTGAAAATGTATCCTTCCTCTTGGAACCTCGTTGACCATGATTCCTTCCTTTAATTACTTCTGTGTAAATCTTAACCATTTCTTCATTCTTCCTTTCTGGTAACCTCTGACATTTCTCTTTAACTTTATTTCTTGATGATGTGGATGCTTCTTCAACATTTTTACTGAGCTTGACAACTTTTACTCTCAACATGAAAACTTCTTCTTCAAGCTTCTAAACCTCTTCTTCTTTCTTCATCATTTGATTCATCATGAATTATTCCATTCTCTTTGCCTCTTCAAGTTTGATCTTCAAGGATATGATTACTTCTTCAAGTTTTCTTTCTTTTCAACTATATTTTGCTTCATGATTCTTTTCCTTTTCAATCTCAGGATTGTCTTGTATTTCATTGATATTTTCAGTCTCATCACTTCTAATATTCAATTAAGGGAATTCGATTTCAATATGTCCTACTTATTCACAAATAAATAAAAAATAATCACCTCTATTGATTTCTTCATCATCTAAGTTGTCACCTGCTTCATTTTCTTTTGTTCCTTGCCTTGCGTAAAGATCTTGTAGGTTGTCCCAAAGCTATTTGGTTGATGCATACTATTCGAATTTGGTTTATATTGAATCAAGTAATCCTTCCATAATAAAATACATTTCTATCTTGTTGTTCCTTTTCAATTCTTTCTTAGTTACAATCTTCAAAGACTTCTTTATAGTTGTGTACATTGTCACAACTAATCACCAAATATCACACCCCAGTGCCTGCAAAAATGATTTCAATATGTTGCTCCATATTTCATATTTCAAACCATTTTGACGATTGAATTGTGGTACTTCCATCTTATGCATATCAATGCTTTCATCTACCTTCTAGTGGTTAAATTGTTTCCTAAAGGAGTCAGATATGATACCAATTGTTAGAATACTAAGAGGGGGGGTGAATCAGTATGAGCACAATGTACTTTTTAATCACAACATAAATCCTCTAATAAATATTATGATCATTCAATATATCATCAACACAATAATTCAATGCATAAACATCATAAATACATAGTAAACCAAAATTTTACATGGAAACCCAATGTGGGAGAAAACCACAGAATGATTTTCTTATTTATCAAAGAGTGGATTCATTAGAAGCACCAACTTCCTATTTCTCCAGCTACAACTAGAAGAAGGCTCCAACCCCCTTTTTACAGGTTGCAACCTGAAGGAAGCTCCAACTCCCTGATTTTTTGGCTCCAAACAGAAGGAGGCTACAAACCCCTTTCCTTGCCCCATCCAACCACCCTGAAATATAAATGTAGACCAATCTGTCACTACCACATCAATCTGTCACTTTCCTTGTCACTGGACTGATATACCATCATTGTCACTGCTAATATATCATCACAAACCTATCACTATAAACCTATCACAATAACCTATGATATTGTAGTTGACCTGGTGTATGTTATCAAAGACATGAAAACCTTCCCCAACTTCAGCAATAAGAGAATAGCATCTTCATCAACCTTTACCTCAGTCTCACACGACTAGTTTTGGATTAGTCACAAACCCTAAATTTAAACAAGAATAACTCTGTACCTATAATAAATAGAGTCCTGAAACTTGTATCCATCCTTCTTCAGTATGACTTATGAAATTCCTCCAATTTTCACTCCTTGAATCATTCCTAAAAAGGATTTATAGAGAAAATGGCATACCTTGTTGAATTCTAGCCTATTCTAGAGAGTGAAATTGTACAACATTCCACATGCTAAATATTTGCTATCATATTATGAAAATATCACAAAACAAACTATGGCCTGTAATAGTTCCATTGCAATTGGTCTCACGTCATTTTGATTATCTATGAAGAAGTTAGGACTGTTTTACCCAAAACACATGTTTAAAACGAGTTTCGCGACTAGTCAAAATACCTATCTTCCACAAAGTGTATTTCCAAACATACAACGACCTAGAATATGAAATTATAAAAAATGTAACTTGATGTGTCTTCTCAATGGCATCTAATTTTATCTATCTGAATCATTCTAGAAAACCCATTATAGAGAAAATGGTAAGATGACCTGTAAATAACATACCTTAGAACACATCATCAAAAACTTCATCCTCCCTTGGATTTACAACCTTCTTTACTTCACCTTCCCTCTTAAATTCACCTCACAACCTCAAATATCCAACCTATATTCTCATAAGTAATATTCAATTGACTCTTCTCTATGTTTTAATGAGGATCTCATGCAACTGACATGCATATGCAAATGACATGCAACTTGTTAACTTCTGATGCAACTTGTTAACTTCTGATGAGGATCCCATGCAACTAACATGCGACTTACATGCAACTTGTTAACTTTTGTTTAAAATCTCATGATTACATGCAACTCACCTGAAAATCACATGCAACTTGTTAACTTTTGTTTACATTTAATTTGACATGCAACTAGAATGCAACTTGTTACCTTCTATTTACATCTACTTAACCCATAATTAATTTCTTGTTGCAACAAATTCACCCTTAATTAATTTATTGTTGCAACCAATTTGACTGGTCAAGCTTCTTTATGACCTTCTAGGGGCTTCTAGAATAATCTTAAGGGTCCTCCAACTTCACAGAGCCATATCTCCTCAATTGTGAGGAACTACATGGTGTACCATATATCACCAGAAATGGCATGATCCGTACTATCCATCTATGATAGTCTTACCTACAAGTACATTGACCTTCATGTATTTATTCCTTGATCAACTGTGAGTTCCATGACCATACCTTTGGGGCTATTGTAATTCTTCAAGTGCATCCAACACAAATGTAGGAATCAACTGACATAAAAGGAAACTAACTCACCATGAATCTCAAGCATACAAATGACAACCAATTGTCCAACAATCTCATCCACATCTCTGGGGATTATGGAATTCTCCAAGGGTTGACATCAATGACAACCAACCATCCAAACCAACTATACAATAGGTGCTTGCATGGATTTCATTTTTTTTACTTGATTTTATCTTGATTTTACTATTGAGTTCGGTCTTTTAGAAACCTAGACCTTTATTTTTCAATCCTTGAGTCCATTATATTTCTTAAATTTTCTTGAAATTCTAGATGTTGTATGCATTGGTCTTCAGTAATAGATGCATACATACATGGGTTTTAAGAGGTAAGGGTGCATACATGCACTCCTTTCCTTGGTGACAGTCATGTACAAGTCTTATAAAAAAGTGTTTTTGCCTTTTGCTTGGTCAAGGTCTTGTCTTGGTATTTGAGGTCCATCCTGGGATCTCTTAATTTCTTTTTGTGTCCTTAGCAGCCTTAGAAGTTAGTCTTGGTTTATAAAATTAAAACAAAAACAAGGGTGTTCGATTCTTTTATGGTTCTGAGTCATTATTAGATTTGTTCTTTGTTTTCCATTATTTTTTGGATTTATTTCTATCTCTCTATTGTGTTTTGTGTTTCGGGCCTTTCACTATTTTTTTCAAAAAAAAAATTGGATTATTTTGGTGTATACACTCTTTCCCTTGACAACCGAAGCATACATATGCTTCCTATAAAAGAGAATAGTGTGTACATACACTCCCTTAAGAGGAAAAAGCGCTACAATAGTGGGTCAAATACAGAGCCTGTAGAAGGCTAAGGCATGTAAATATGCTCCATATAAGAGGCTAAAGCATGTAAATATGCTCCCTATAAGAGGCTAAGGAGTGTATATATTCTCCCCGTAGTTTTGGATAATTTGGAGAACCTTATCCACCTGGGATAACGTTTTGGAGAATTTGTTTGTTTGTGATGTTTATCTTAGGAATTTTTAGTGGAGTGCTTCTTTGAATAGTTGGCCTTATGTTGTGTCAGTATCACTTCTTTTGGATCCTCTATTCAAGATGGTCGACCAATCACTTTGTTGGCCAGGAAGGACCCATAGTATTTCTCTCAAAAGTGTGGTGTCGCCTCCTAGAAGGCGTGGGGTTTTATACCACTGGTTCACCAAAGTCTATGTGCAAGGATGATTTTAAGGATGGAAATTTATATTAAAATGTAGAAACTTGGGTTAATCATAGTAGTCCTTAATATGCAAAATGTAAAATGTTTGGCGATAATTTTGTAAAAATATTCAGATTTCTAAGAATTTTATATAGTTTCTATAAAATTTTGGTGATTTTTAAGGTAAAATAATTTTATTCTATGGAATTTGGGCAAATCATTTTTAGAAAAAATGGAAATTAGCGTATCTGTTTTTGGGAAAACCCATGGAAAATTGGCCCGATGGCGAAATTTAGCCCCTAAAATCATCTATGTCTATGTGTGATACTTTTTGGATATGAACAATCCCAAAAGGGATGAACCTGTGTGAAAGAACGTCATGGCCAAATTTCTTGGAGATACCAAGCAAGAGACCCCTTCCCAAGGGGATTCTTGTGCTTTTCCTTTCTTTGGAAACATTGGTGACCCTTTAATGGCTACTTTAAAAATTATTGGGTTGAATGTAGGACTAGCTTTTTGGTTTCAGACCACTTTGAATGTCTTGAGTTATCTTGGCACTTCTCATATCAGGACCTTATGTCATGGGCATCAAATGGATGTTAATCGTTTACCTTATGTGTTAGCAAAGTCTACTTCACTTCCTTCTCCCTCTTCTAGTGAAAGTATAACTACTAGTAACCAGAAGTCTAAAACAAATAGGAAGAGGAAGAGTAAGAAGACGAAGCCAACAACCTATGTTATTCATGTTGGAGATGTGCCACCAGACTCTGCAAGTCATGTGGGGGGGAAATTATAGTCAATGTGATTCATACTAGAATTAGGTCACGAATATTTTTTATTCATATTGGATACCACCACCTAGCCTATGTGACTTATGTTGAATACAAGCAACCAGCCCCTGCAAGTCATGTTGGGGGAACAAATCTAGTCACTACTAGTCATACTGAACAAATGTCACCAACCTATACAATTCATGTTGGAGACATGTCACTAGCCACTACAATTCATGTTGGATACCAACACCTAGCCACTGCAATTCATGTTTGGGGCAACCCACCGACCATTGCGAGTCATGTCGGGGGCACTGATATTATTGAGGAGCCTAGAAAAATAGGACGTAATCCTAAGTTTCAAAGTTACTAATACTATGGTCCTTGTCTGAAGACCCTTCTAGTTTTGAGTCATATTTGGTTTCCCAGTAGTATATTCAACAATGGTTGATGAAGTGGTTATCATGATGCAATACTTGGTCAATCCCACTCTTATTTTTGGGGGTTATGCATATTTTTACCATGTTGTCTTGCATCCTATTCAACCAGTCATTAAGGAAGCGGTCACATTGATGCAATATTTGGTTGATCCCTCTCTTATCTCGGAGAGTGACAATTCTAATAAAGTGATTGCTCCAATGAAATATTCGACCAATCCCACTCTTATTTTGGGGACTAATGCATCAATTGAATATGCCTTTAGAATTTCCAGTTTAGTGCCTTTTGAATAAGGGGGAATTACACTCTCTTCGAGTATGCTCCCTCCAAGTCCTAAGATGGTTCCCTTGATTGGAATGATCTTGTTGAGACTCACCTTCCTTCTTCTACAACTTTATAGGTAATGGCTAAATTTTATTCAATGTCTATTTATTGATGTATTTTAGATGAAGGATCAACTAGGAAATATTTTGGTTCTTCTAAGCTTGTGTCAGTTACCAATGAGATGTTAGATTTTGATAGAATACATAGTGAATATTTGGGGATTCATCCTTAATTCCCTATCACTTTAGGTGGGAAGACTAGCTTAGTCGATTTGTTAGTGGTTCTAGGCCCTTTATACTTCAATATGCTTCTTGGGAGTGATTATGTTTATGCTATGAAAGTTGTGGTGTCTACGCTCTTTCTTGTGATGCATTTCCATCACAACGGAATCATTTTCACTATTGATTATATTTCATCTAATAATCACCATCCTAGTTCAACTTTAGCTCAGGCTTCCCCTTTTTATGTTCCTAGTGTTTGAGTAGACTCTTCCCCGCCACGGGTGAATTATGTGGTGTCTTATCTTTGATGTTCAATTTATTCTGAGAAATATCATTTACAATAATTTTCACCTTCTTGAGACAAGGTATCGATAACTGATCAAGTGTTGTATCCAATGGGTGCATGTAATCCTTTTATTTTCCCTGAGTTTGCCCAAGTAATCTAGAACTTCCTCTTGTGTTTGATCTTCATGTTTGTGAGACCTCGAGCCCTGGTGTGTGTGTGTTGTCGAGTCCTAATTTCTTGGATGTTGAATTTCCTTCGGATGAGGCTATCCTTGAAGCTATGATGATGGATTTTTAACCTCTTCCTGAATTGGAATCTTTACAAGTTGGTTATCAAAGAATCCCTTTTCCTGAGCCTAGCAATGATCTTTACCTAAGGAAGCACTATGCATAAGATGGAATGGTTTGCAATGCTTTGTACATATTATACTTTTAGGGTTTCTTGTTTTCAAGTTTTTTATTCCATAGCACATGTTATTATCAAAGGTTGATATATTGTATTTATTAATACTTGGGTGAACTATTGTTGGTCATATATATAGTACTTTGGAGACATTTTTATTTGGTACTTGTTTGTCATGTCGACCCATTTTGACAGGCAATGATCTCAAAACTGGAATATAGATTAAATTTTTCCCTCACATTTGTAAATTATCCATATCCCGGTTTATTTTTCCTTAGGATACACCCCACTAAGTTGTGACATGGAACTTGTGTAATCTGGATATCAAGCAGGTTTTCTTCTACTGGATCATCTTCTACGACATGGTAACGGTGTAGCAACTATCTGATTGTTTGTCTATTCTAGTTTTGATAAGTTGTTACTATTTCAACTTCAGGTTCTTAAAATATCCTCTCTTTTATCAACTTTAACGTTGTATCTATCTCTGGATTCTCATGTTCAAAATGCAAAGTTGATCACAAAGTTCTTCTTTGAATCTCCTCAGTTTACAGTTCCTCTGTGCAATTCTAGTTATGTATACCAATTCCTTGGGATTCCTTCTAATATATGAATAAAGCGATGTGGCCACTCTTCTGGTGGTACCAATATCCACTTGGTTATACATCTTTCTATATGTTCTATGGATTTTCCTAATCCATCATATTTATGCATATATCTCTTCTCTTGTTCTGTGCCAAATATGATGCACAGTAATCTTTTGCATTGATACCAATTATAAATATTCTCTTTATGAGTACCCCACCAATGTGTAGGTGTAGCTTTCAAATAAATATCCAAAACTGGTAACCTCTAACTTTCCAAAACTTCTAACTCAAACTTAGCTAAAACTTCTTCTAAATCATTATGACCATAAAGAGTTGGAGATTCTTTTACCTTTGTGCCAACCCGTCTTAGTGCACACGTCATTCTTGCACATGTTCTAGTAGATATCTCATGCAATCACTGCGACCAATTTTCCAGTACTGTGTCAGAATCTAAAGCATAATAAATAATGCTTCTCCAACTAAGAATTCCATTTGTTGTTGGGTTAACATAATCTTCCTCATGCACAGTAGTTCTATAGAACTGGTTTATCTCTTATGTGATGAAGTTCTCTGTCACAGTTTCCACATATGTTCCTCCTTGTAAAGGATATAATTGGTTAATGACTCTATATTCTCCCAATTCAAAAATTATTTTCCTAGTCTTCAAGTTATTGATAGGTTGGTTGTCAAAATCCCAATACAGTCCCAACAATGTTGGATAAGGTGTAGTATTATCCACTAAATGAATTACCTCAAAGTATTCCATAGTGCACACACCATCTAAATACACTAGTATGCCCTTCAATCTACCAATTGGTATCACCCTATGTTTATTTTCCAATTTTAGTTGAATAGGTGAATATCCCAATGTAGGTTCCCCCATAGCTTCCCATGTTTTCTTAGGAAAAACATTTACTTCAGACCCCAGATCTAATATGATGTCACCCATGTTAAAGTCTCCAATATTTGCATTCAATATGAGCTCTCTATTTTTTCTTGTCTTCCTATAAACATGATTTAATTTATTTTGTTTTAGTTGTATCTCTTCCTCAGAATTACATTTTTCTAATCCTTGTAACATTTGTATAGATGATTTATCATTTAACAACTTCAAACAAGACCCCAAAAAGTGTCTTAGGTTACTTACTTGTTCTGAATATTGATCTATGTCGGTACCATCAAATATATGAGGCATATCATATATTGGTACATCATCTCCTGGATTTTCACCTAAAGTAGAAGCAATAGTCCCCTTCAAAATTTCTTGTCTGACCTCCTTGAATTTCTCCTTTTCTTTTCATGCATCAAAATGTCGTTGAGGTATTGTATTCTTTCTGACGCATTGGTGTTGGTTATGGTCCTTCTTTGCTGCATCTTCTCTTGTCTTGATTCCACATCGAGTAACTATATTGATCTTATTCCCATCATCTTCTCTATTTTTTGTCACAGTCCATTTAACATTATGGTTATTCTGATTCTTCTTTTCTTGTATCTTTATCAGAAGTGTCGGATAGACTTGTGTATTATGATATGATGCGTAAAAATATATACATGTCACTGGTGGTTGTGGAAAATCCCTTGCATAATTTCCAGGTTTCTAACAATTGTGACAGGTTACTATTCCTCTACATCCTCCAAAACCTCTTCCTCCACAACCTCCTCCTCTAAATCCTCCTATGTTTCCTTGATTATCTGTGTGCGGTGTATTGTATTGTGGTGATTGATTATATTGTGGCTATGCATTATTATATTGAAATGGTGATGTAAATTGATGCATGTTATTATATTGATGCATTAGTGGACCTTTCATAGGTTCATCCTACATCTTATATGCATCTAAGGTCCTCTCCTTCATTATTTCCAAGGTTCTACAATCCTTGTCCTCATGTCCTACTGATTTGCAAAAATTGTTGAATGTACTCTTAGGTATTGTTAGATACTTTTGCATCATGGGACAATGATAGGGATTATGTCCATGTGTTCTACATATTTCACACCATGGACCTCTTGTAGGTAGGGGATTTGGCATTCCTACTCCCAAGTATTTTTCAAATGTTGGGCACTCATTCTTATGATGTCATTTTGTTCTGCATAATGTACACCATACAACTTCCCTATTCTTCTTACCTTTATTCTAATTCAACTGAAGTTTCATATTATTGAGATCTTCTCTCAGCCCTTCTATAGCTAGATATGTATTTTTATATTGATTCTCCTCCAATTGCAAGGTTGTTTGCAAAGCCTCGACCTAAGTCTGGAAATTTTGTTGCCTCAATGGATATTTCATATGTGCCAATAATGAATTAATGAACATGTGTATATGTTTCATATCTATGATAGGGCACTTCAACTTACCTTTCAAACTCTTTAACTTCTAGTCGATTTCCCAAATTGACTCTCCTGGCTTCTATTTGATTTCTATCATCTCATTCATGTATTGATCCTTTCAACTTAGTCACAAAAATTCATTGATTAATGCCTTCTTCACATCTACGATGGTTGTAGGTGCTCCTTGTGAGATATTTACTCTGAAGCCCATATACCAGTCGAGTTTGCGGTATCTTATTGTAACTGCAAGTTGCGCTACTTTTTTATCTTCATCCGTGATTTTTTTAGCTTCCCAAATCTTCTCACAAATAAACAAATGCTTCTATGGGTCCTCTGACCCTTCTCCATGAAACACTAGTAATTGAATAGTTGGATCATATCCTGCCATTGTAAAATTTGGTCTACCACCTCCGCGTGGTGTAGATAACTGACTATTCCTAGCTAAACTCATACCTCTACTTGAATTTCCATTGGACCCTCATCCTACTAAAATCCTTTTGTCGCTAATTGTTGGTTGTCTAAACGGTTCTTCCTCTTCTGATGTCTTAGTCGCACATGGGGTTATGGGTTCCACACTAATTTTTATCTGGAATGGAGAGCCTTATTTTACGTTAGACCCTTGACCTCTAGTTTTCCTCTCATATGTGGTGTGCGGGATTTCCTCAATTTTCCCCATAGCACGGATATCCTCTACCTCATCTTCATCATTATCCAAGCCCTCTCATATGACTACTTCCCTCTTTTTCCTAATGATCTTATACTGGTAGGGTCTTTCGTTCTGCGTCGTTCCCACTCTTTCCATTATTTCCTTGATATGTTCCTCATCCATCATGATGGGGTCCATTTCTTGCTTCATATGACCTATATCTAGGTCCTTCTCCATATCTAACATAGTCCTTAGTGCTTCCCCCAGTTTCCCCATGTGTGCAAAGTGATTTAGTTTTCTGACTACATTGTCATCACTCCTTTATCATGCAATAAAATATTGATTGATGTGTAAAGTGATATAATGTACCTTCCTCTTGGTCCCTTCAAAAAATCCTACTTTGCAGCAGTGTAATAGTTTGCAGTATCAACTGCAAACTCAGTAATAAATCCTGCAACAATGTTGTCTAGCCAGAAATCCACTACACACATGAATTTATTATTGACTCTATGTATCTTTGAAATATTATTGGTTGTCCACTCTAGTGGCCTTATCTGATTAGTTGGATGATTGTCCTTCAACCTTAATATCCACTTCTGCAGCAGTTCTGGAAAATAACAGAAAAATGCCTCATGCAGATCAGTAAAAACATACCTTTCCAAATGTTGGCGATGAGTATACTTATAGTTTCTATTGTCCTTCTTCACGAACTCGATTTATTTTGTCTCCAACCATATTTCATTATCCTTCTTATTAGGATTCCATGGCCTAAACATCCCCTTATACTATGCCATTCTCTTCATTGTCCTTCTCCTCAAATCCCCTCCAATCTGTCCTTCTGAGTTCCAACCAGAAACAGAACCATTTGTTAGAATGTTTGTACTAACCTAGGTTCTACCTTAGGTTTCCAACAAAACCCTACAAACCATCAGCCCTTCTAGAGACCAAAAGGAAACAGTGCACAAGGAAGTCTCACCTGAGATGGATTTATGGGTGGTTGCAGGACCTAGATCTCTGCAGCCTTGGAAGGGATGTTTCTTTGGGGATGTTAGGCATGATTTTTACTTCAACATACACTAGATCTATCATTACACCATATTATTAAATCCAGATCTACCATATTCTAACCATATTCATTCATTTAACAATCATTATGCAATAAATACATAACTTATTCCAGGGCGTGTTGCATTTTACTTCTGCTAGATTCATTCATTCACCATAAACAAAGTAATTGCAAGAAATAAAACAACATTCCACACAGAGACACATAGTTTTACTGTGGTTCACCCCCCTAGAATACGTCCACAAATATATGGCATTCATCCCTTCTTTATTCATCTTCATCAATTCATTGTGTTGCTCACATTACATCAAAAGTGCATATGATATGCACATGTATATGTGAGGCTGACCAATGTCGCATTAAGCTACAATTCATAATTATGTCTCAAAAACTGACTCTTCTCTAAAACTAGCTCCACAACTAGATAGCTCAAGCAATGACTCTTCCTCGCATGACATGACCTCCTCAGATCTTACATTACATATTTATACTAGCTCAAATGGTTTAAAACCCGTTACAAAGATGACCAAAACCCTAACCCTAAGTGGATTAGGTTTGTCCACATTCTAACTTCCTGCGCACGGTTGATCTATTTCCTTCTTTCTTCCTTTGACTTTCCTTCTTCCTCATGATACTTTTCCTTATTATCCGGTGTGTGCTCCTTTTCTGGTCCCTTTTCTAACTATCTTCCTTGATTGTTGTGTTTTTCCCCAAAATGGCCTACGCAAACAACACTAAATATATGTGGTTTAGTCCTAGTGGTTTCATCCATCACCCAAAGGATTCTACTATGCTCTTCATTCATGTATAGTTTTTCCTTATTGTCCCTTTTCTCTTCATTTTTTACCTAGGAGCATAATTCCTTAAGGTGGACATCCCCCACATAGGGATTTGGGGACCATTTTTAATGGTGAGGTTGTTGGAAATTCGGTTGTCATTGATGCCAGCCCTGGCAAAAAGGTGAAGTGTCATTGATTGATTGGTTTGAAGAGAATCCTTGTCAATGTGCCATGATGAGATGTATTAATGTCAACAAAGGTTTGAAGGAATGATGAAACAATGAACTAACATTCTTCCTTGATTACAAGTTTCATCAAAGGAGCACATGGGCAGGGGGAGTGTAACCTCAAGCAGAGAAAAGAAATGTTCATTCTGTCATTGACGTCAAAGAGGTTCAATTTGGGAAATATTGGACATGGTCTTATGAAGGTAGAATTGTTGTCAAAAAGGGTTAATGACTAAATTTTATTTCCAGGCCCATGCTCTCTTCCATTAGATTGTGAATCAATATGGTCATCATCATTGTGAATATGGTATGGTATGTTGAGAGACAACCCACCATCCCAAAATTTTAGTTTTGTGGATAGTATTTGATGTAATTTTTGTTCTATCCAAACCACCACTATCTTCCCTGGTGTCTTTATAAAAACCCTACAAACCTAGGAAAACATATCTACAAAGATTGCATTCTATACACCAAAACAAGGCTCAAACTATAAAGAGAACAATTAGACTAGTGCCCAGATGTATTCTACCTACATCGATTACTGTCGAGTCAAATAACATATCTATGAAATTGAAAAACATAAACAAAAACCCCCAACTTATCTCTAGAACAGAATCCAAGAAATTATTTCTATGGATGCTAAGATTGTCCCATATAAATGCAAAGAAGAAAGATCAAAATCCAGTTCTCAAATGAAATGCAGTAAGGGTATGGATTGAAATTATCTATTAGACATCTTGGTCCTTCACTAAAATGGTGAATACAATATGTCTATAACTAATTTGAAGAGTGGATGTCGATGATACTAAATTTAGAGGAGGCCTAAAGATTGGTGGAAGATTAGCAAACCAGGAGGAAGTCCCATCCAATAATCAAGTTGAACGACGATGATTAATTGATGATAATTGGACTAATATGGAATCACAATCGAATGGTCCTAATCCCTTCGCATTTGAAATAAGCGTGAAGGTTAGTGGAAGATGTCGGACCCGAAATGAAATTAAGTTGGATTTGATAATCCACGTGTCAGCATGGTGTTTCATTGCGTTTTTGGCTTGGGAGTATACCGTGTGCAAGTTTCATTTACGAAAGTAATGTGAAATTTCCACTTGATGGTTAATTAATTACGAGTCGTTGATTTGCTTAAAGTGCCTGGAAAAACCTTGACCCACCACTCAATTCACGATTAAGTTACAATCGTTCATTTTCTATGGCACCGAGATAAGCCTTCTACGCGCTCGCTCTTAGTCACAGTTCATGGTCGTATGGAGAAAGTAGAAAGCCCTTTGAACCTTACACTCACGTATCCTTAAGCACCCTTTTCATTGGGTTATGGTCATGACTCTGGTCCTATGAAAATTAGAATTTGTGAAAGTATTTAAAGAAAGAAGCTCGAGATCAGGACCTCGGATCATATGGTGGATAGGCCCAACTCCCTATTTGGTTAGTTGTTAATCACAACCCTTTGGTCTTATGAGAAAAAGAGGCCATGAATTAAGAATCTATCCTCTAATTAGTTATATGAAATACACCAGAGAGACTGTAAAAGTTTGAATATGAACCTATGAAAGATTAAGGATGTATTAGAAGTCCTTTGTGAAGATTTTATAAAATAAATAAAAGAAGAATTTTATTGTTGTGAAAAGGCACTCAAAGAACCTTATTAAAAATTTAGAATTTGAATATAGTTAACTCCTCAGGGTCAGAGCTTTGTTCAAAACAGTTACAACAATAGCAAACAGAGTTGAGCACCCAGCCATTCCAGTGCAACTACAAGGTTTTTTGCAAGTGAAGGATAAATGTTGAACAACTTACAAGGAAATTGAAATATTTTGAATTAAAGACAAAACTTTCAACTAGTGACAAAATATCATCATTATTGCTAAATAAATGAGAAGGTGCAATGGTTCATTAAAAGGACACAATAGTTCAATTTCATACATGTTGGAAGACTATATAAACAAAAATGTATGGTGAAAGGAGAGTGTCTCTGCAGTCCAATTCATAATATCAAAACATAAGCAGAGTTTGAAGAAGAATCCTGAAGACATTTATGAAGTGTGGAAGGGAGAAGCAAGGGAGGATTAGTGTCCTCTATAGGTTGAATCCTAAAACAAGGAGTTGGTTCTTGCTCAAGTTGATACTTGAAATCATAGGATAGGTATCCTCTATAGGGTGAAGCCTGGAACATGGATTTGGTGCTTCCTTGAGTCGGTGCTTGACAATAGGGAGTTGGTGCTTCCTTGAGGTACTCTAAAACTAGGGGATCGGTGTCTCCTTGAGTTGGTGCTCAAAACAAAAGATATTGGTGTCTCTTATAAGACTGTGACTTGTACTCATTCAGCATAGACATTTCCCCATGTTTATGGATTGATAGCATAGATTTTGGGGTACTTTTCTGCACTTTTGCTAGAATTGAAAAAATATCATTTCTTGTTTTGTCTTGGTCTGATCAATACTCTTATATGATTTATTGATACTTTTGGGGTACTAGTACTGCTATGTAATATATTCTTTAAGAAATGATGTAGGTAGAGAAAAGGCCCCCAAGGGTTTTTTTGAGCACTCAACACACCCTAAAAGTCTATGTTCATTTTTTACTTTTGGGTACCACTTGATCCTTTACATTGTTTGTTTTGCCTTCAGTATGAAACCGATACTTGCGCTTATTTTTTATGTTCATGTTTGAATTTTCTAAAGCTTGCCTGAACATACAGCAAAGGATCATCTTAATCATTAAAGGGTCCTTAATAAACTTCTTAGGGAATCAGCACACTAAATCTCTTCCTGACACGCTTAGGAGTTCGACATCGGTAAACATTAAAGGTGTTGAAAATCGTTTGAGAAAGTTTAAAATAGGCGAACACCGATCTTCATCGGCGTTGGCAGTTGAAAGTCTTTCTTTTTACGATTGAAATTTGGCAGAGGTATCGTCGAAGACCGACCCACTCGGCTTCGACAAGAAACCAAAAAGATAAGCGTCGTGAAAAGGGAAGAGAGGTATCGCTGATTTCCGACACCCAACACGATTTCGGCGTCGGAGAATTACAAAATAAAATACTCATTAAATTTTACATTTTGAATTTTGTAGATCACCAACACCACCCAAGTATAGGTAGTCACAATATCTTTTAGTACTTTCGACGCAAGTAGAACCCCTAAGTACAATCCTTACCCACCATTTGAATGCTAAATTGTATGTTCAAATATTTTAAGTAACCCCGGGTTGATAATCCACGTCAACGTCAATCAATATCGAAAGTTTTAAAGGGAACATATCAACAAATTCACATTGCAAAAATAACAATTATAAAACCATATATTTTGCACAAAAAACTTGGATAAAAGAACATAGTCAATTTATATTCAAAAGGGAACGAGATACATTCAAGGAGCTTCGAATTTTCATATAATTAGGAAAAGAGAAGAAATATTAAGCGTCACTTCGGGGAACACAAAGCAAAGGCTCGCCTATTATGCATCTCCTACACGTGCACTCTCTCCCGGACTACTTCTTGCACCCTGTAACGTTTCCTCTCCCTCTTTCCTTGTCATCCTATGTGTCTCACGCAACTGCACAATTGTGTCTTGAGCTTCTTGAAGTTGTCTCCGAAGCCATATTGTGCTTCCTCCGCGACCCTACGATGTCGATACCTCCTGGTTCTTCGCTGCCAACTGGCTCTACAACTCTCTATTTTCTTGGTAGAGTTCGGCTATGGAAATTTGGTCCTGCTCTAACTATTGGATGGAACTCTTAATGGAAGAACCCAGTTCTTTTTCCCTCCCCTTTCGTTCCCCGCTTCCTTTACTAGCAGTCCCCACAAGCCTCAATTAGTAAGTAAGCGTCGTAGACCCCTCAGCGGCGTGATGTATACTTAGCTTAGCTTGGGGATGGTCTTCCTCCTGTTAAGAACCAAATATCAATATAGCATAGCAAATCCTCATAAAAAGTACTCAACGCCTTGAAAAAGAGAGAATTTCAGATAATAAGCCTCTTCGAGGGGGCAACCTCCTTTTACCCCACTTAAATGTTCAAGTACAAGATGATTC
>JZKD02S1977595.1:869694-882907 GCA_000966675.3 Picea glauca | reverse complement strand
CCTCTTCTTTTTGTCCTTCAACTGCTGCTGCATGAATTTCTCCTAAAGCTTGAGGCAAGGCTAAAGGGTTGGGACAAAACTGGCTTGGCAATTTGGCAGAGTTTCTTTGCTATCTTTTTTTCTTTTTTTTGAATAGTACCCCTATCCCTCCTTTTATAGGCTAGAAGGATCTAGGGTTTTTGGCGAACTCTCGGCCATGCATGGCTTGGAGTTCTAGTTAACTGACAAAAAGTCTCGTGTCCCGGTGGAAACTTTCCTGATTTTTTGCTTTGTTAGGTACCCGCGGGCTGTTTTGGGCTAGCCCGCGGATGCCTGCGTGCAGTAAAAGGACAGCAAGCGGTTGCCCGTGCCCAATGATAAGTTAGGGCGCGAGTTTCTTGTTTTAGAAGGTTTTTTGAGGATTTGTTCAGCATGGATTTGGCTAGGAAGAGGCATGAGTTGGCCTGATGCCGGGTAAACCTGTATGGTGCATTTTAGGGTTATAACACTCTCCTCCTTGACCTATATGATCTCTAGATGGAAGTTTTTGGAGGTAGGATAAAGCAGAAAAGCAAGGCATTTTTGGGAAGGAACGCATGCACAAGGGAAGCGACAACTCGAAGGAAACACAACACACGCACATGAAACGAAGGAAACAACTGGAAGGAAGAGCAACATGCACACATGGGAGGAATACCTATTGACAATAGGGTTAGGGTTTTGGTAAGGTAGTGTAAATGGATGAAGAGCTTGAAATGTGTAAATATAGATACTTAGGTATCATAAGGGGTTGGCTTTTGTATGGTTCGGATTATTGTTTCTATAGTAGTTACTCATGAGTTGATGCGATATGTAATATCTTGTTGTATGATCTATTTTGGTATAAGTTTTTGAGCTAGAGGAGACGAAGGAGAGAGGATATTGAGGGTTAGATCGAAGGTTGTGGAGCCTGGTGCAATCTAGTCCGCCTCATATAGATCTTACTCGAATAGGAAGAGTTGTAAGAGCGCGACGCTATAGATGCAGAACTATCATAATAAAAGAGCCAAGAGCCAAATCTTTGTGGAAGTAGACGAGGAGGGGGTGAACCACGATAATATCTGTGTTGTGTGATGAATGCATGCATATCTTTATTGTCTGAAGAAATTATTATTAGGTTGAATGAATGAGTTGTTATATTTCCTGTGTATTCATTAATGATAGTATATTGTAGTTATAGTTGTAGTAATGGTTCAATATATAGCTCGCTTATCTCACACTCAATCCTAGGTTGTAAACACCTGAGTCTTACAACCACCCATTAAATCTATCTTGGGTGAGATTGCGCAGTGCATTCTGTGTGTTGTGTTGCCTTCTAGTTTACCAGGAGGGCCGATAGTTTTAGAGGCTTTGTTGGAAACCCGAACAGAAATGAATTGTGGGTCAATAAACTCAGACAGTATAGAAGAAAAGTACCCAACAAATGGTTTCGTTAGGAAGACCTAACGACGATAGGGTTAGGGTTTTGGTAAGGTAGTGTAAACGATTGAAGAGCTTGAAATGTATAAATATAGATACTTAGATATCATAAGGGGTTGGATTTTGTATGGTTTGGATTATTGTTGCTATAGTAGTTACGCATGATTTGATGTGATATGTAATATCTTTTTGTATGGTCTATTTTGGTATAAGATGTTGAGCTAGATGAGACGAAGGGGGGAGGATCTTGAGGGTTAGATCACAGGTTGTGGAGCATGGTGCGATCTAGTCCACCTCATATAGATCTTACTCGATTGGGAAGAGTTGTAAGTGTGCGACGTTGGAGATGCAGAACTATCATAATAAAATATCCAAGAGACAAATCTTTGTGGACATATCCCAAGAAGGGGTGAACCACGGTAATATTTGTCTTGTGTGATGAATGCATGCATATATTTATTGTCTGAAGCAATTATTATTATGTTGAATGAATGGGTTGTTATATTTCTTGTATATTCGTTAATGATACTATTTTGCAGTTACAATTGTAGTAATGTTTCAATATATAGCTCGCTTATATCACACTCAACCCTAGGCTATAAACACCCAAGTCTTACAGCCACCCATTAAATCTATCTCAGGTGAGACTGCACAACGCATTTTGTGTGTTGTGTTGCCTTCTAGTTTACCAGCAGGGCTAATAGTTTTATAGGCTTTGTTGGAAACCCAGACAGACATGAACCCTAAGTCAATAAACTCAGACAGTATAGAATAATATTAACCAACAAATGGTTCTATTGCCATTGGTAGGAACAGAAGACGATTGCATAGATGAGATAATTCGAAGATCTGTCAGAGGTGGATCAAGAAAATATTAGGGTAGAGAGAAATGAGCCATCATAAGGGAATGGTGAGACCGTGGAATCCCACAAAATCAGAGATCAAAAGTTGGTTAAGAACAAAAGAGATAGATTTTTCATAGAAAGACAATAGAAACCCTAGAATAACACCCCGTAAATATCTTGAGAAATACATGTTTACTGATTTGCATGAAGTCTTTTTCTGTAATTTTCCACATCTATTGTAGGATTGGATACTAATTTTGAAGGATAACCACGGAATGAACTGAATTAGACAACTAGAGTGGACCATAGTACAGATTGAGCAGTCACAATAGGCGAACAAAAAATTCACCCGCACCGTAGATTTTTGGCTTGACAGTATTGTGGCAGGGTTTATAACTGAGTTTGCAATCGACACAATGAAGTCATATAGCACAGTGGAGAAAGAGATTATACATGGACCAATACAAGGTGAATAACAAGAAGAGAGATATAGCCGAGAGGGAAGTCTTGGCGAGTGATGAGGAAAAGGTAGAGGATGTTCGGGTTGTGGAGAAAATTGAGGAAATCCTGCACTTAACATATGAGAGGAAGACGAGAGGTCCAAGAATGAGAAGAGAAGGAAACCATCCTATCTATATTAATGTTAGTGTGGAACCCATAAACCCATGTGCGACTAATACACCAAAGAGAACACCACCATTTAAACAACCGAAGTTCAGAAGCAGTCAGACAGTAGGAAGTACATATACACAAGGACCAAAAACAGGAGGAGCAAGTTCAGGCATCACTAGTCAAGTATATACATCGTGCGAAGGTAGTATTTCGACATTCAGAATGGCAGGACACGATCCTACCATCAAGTTACCATAATTTTGGGGAGAATCAGTAGAAAAACCTAAGAAGGATTTGTTCATTTGCGCAAATATATGGGAAGAAAAACAGATCACTCATGAAGATACCAAACTAGCACAGTTAGCGATTACGCTAAGAGACCGTGCACTAGAGTGGTACATCAGTTTAGATGCAAAAAGTGCACCTGGGATGATAAGGAAACTGACAGACATTAAGAAGTTAGTGATAAATGAGTTACATAATCCAAGCTCAGAATATCAGTACATGAATGAGATGATCTAAATAAGACAGAAACCAGGAGATTTTGTATGGAAAATTGACCAGAGATTCAAGCGACTGAAGGGAAAGTTAAAATATCTCATGACCGACATGCATCATTGGCACTTATTTGTCAATTCACTACTCCCACACTTAAAATACCCATTGCGACAACAAAAGTTTTAGACGCGGACAGAGGCTCTACAGGCAGCCCTGCAACTAGAAGAAAATCATTATTAGCAGACGAACCCAGCTATCGAAGAATTGAAAGAGGAATTGAATAGTCTAACGTTTCAGATGAACCAGAATAAGATCAAGGACAAATGAGAACTTGTTTGGTGTACCACATGCAGGACGAAAGGACACCACAAGAATGAAATTCCAACATTCACGCAGTATATGGCAGCATGAATGTTGAATTTGTTACCAATAGGAGGACTATGGTGTGAAATCTGCAAGAAACCAGGTCACGATCCTTATCACTACACACTAATGCAAAAATACCAGACAGTCCCCAAGAGTTCATATTGCACCTTTTGAAAGTCAGTGGGCCACGACGACAAATATTGCAGAAATATGGAGTTGATACGAGAAAGGACATCGGACGCATATAGAGTGTAGGAATAAATGATGATGGGGCAAGCCACACCACATTTTAATCAAGTTCCATCTCCATACAACACTGCGCAGCAACAATATAATATTGTGCAACAACCATACAATAACATGCAACCAGAGTACAACGCATCACAGCCTCAGTACAACACCGTACAGTACAAGCAGGTGCCTTAGTATAACACGTCGGGAGGATATAGAGAAGGATACAGAGGTGGAGGTCGAGAAAGAGGAGGTTTTATATGAGGTAGAGGACCAATGGTATGTCACAACTGTCAACAACCGGGACATTACACAAGGTAATGTCCACTTCCACCAACAACTTGTATGTATTTTCACGCATTGGACCACGATACAGAAGAATGCTCGACACTACTAGTAAAGATCCAGGAAAAAAGAAACCAGAACAACCAAAATGTTCATTGGATTTCCTCCAAAGCAAGGAATGTAATATGGAATATCAATAGTTACTTGTGGAGGAGCTAAAACAGGAGATGCAATTGTTCGACAAGACCTGGCACAAAATCAATGGGTGAAAAAGAATGTCGAACCAAGGAAGCAGTTCAACACGCAGAAGGAAAAGGAGATATTTAAGCAAGCCTGACAAGAATTCTAGAAGGAAGATATTGCAATGAATTCAACCACACAACAAAGTAAGGAAGCACCAGAATACGAAATGTCATCGTTATTGGATCATACCAGTGAAATACATTCCATGGGACAAGCAAGTACAATCAAAGGCTTTTTGCAATCATGTGTAAAAGTATTAAGTGATCCATCATCTATGAAAACATTGGAAAACATACTAGAAAAATGTAGCATCGATATGGAAGGAAAAATAGAACCAAAAACTGTCAATCACCTACACATGAGAAGAAGAACAAGTAGGGAGTTTATAATGAATTCCAATATTGGAGATTTCAATATGGTAGATAGCATACTGGATGTAGGATTTGAATTTAATGTATTACCAAAGAAGACATGGAAATGCATGGGAGATCCCACACTAGGATATTCACCTGTTCAATTGAAACTAGCAAACCAACACAGAGTCCTACCAATATGTAGACTAAAAGGAGTGATAGTAGACTTAGATGGAGTGCGCACTAAAGCATATTTTGAAGTCATTGAAATAGTGGACGACACAACACCTTACCCAGTCTTGCTTGGTCTAGATTGGGTGCTTAAACCAGGCCATAATCAAATTGAATACAAGTAAAATGACATTTGATTCAGGAGAATACAAGGTCATTGCACCATTAGACCCATCAGAAGGGGAGAGGGTTGTAGAACCTACTTGCCTAGACTTAGAGGAAATCGGCCAGTTGTACAGAACAACTGCACGCGATGAGGATTACGTAAACCCAACTATAGATGGGATACTCATTTGGTAGAGAATTACTTCATGTGCAACAGACTTAGATATAGTTTTAGAAAATTGGCAACAATGGCTACACGAAGTATACACGAGGAGATGTGCAAGAATAGACCGCACAGTAAGATGGGTAGGCACAGAAATTAGGGAACCACCCAGTTTCCATGGCATAAACGATTTGGAAACATTCTTGGCACAATATGAAGATGAAGTCTTAGAGAACCATAGACTGTTATCACTTGATCTAGAACTCAAGGCCACACCCGCAAGATAGTGGGGCGCACACAAAGAGACAGTCACGGACTGGTACCAATGTAAGAAGTTACTGCACATAAGTTTTGGCGTAGAACAGAAAAAAAAAAAAACAACGGAAGTATGATGGACAAGGGGCACCAAAAGAACACTTGGAGGAGTGTAGAACACTGTGGAAAATGACACCCCCAGAGGAATGGCCTCATCATTTTATACACACTTTAGAGGTCATACCAACAAACTGGTATACAGACCAGGAATTGTGAAAAGGAACTACGACCTAGATGGCATTGCAACCGAATTTTACAATCACTTTCTCATTCGAGCATGAGAACCCCAACATAGATTTCTCTCCTAAAATGATAATAGAAGTGATACTCAGCCAAGCACCAGAAATACAGCTTATCACAGAAGAGCAACAGTGGAAAAAACAGACAGTCTAGGAACTGTTGTCGTGTTACCATGTGCAAGAGGAAGCACCAGACAAAGACGATCCATGTGATATTCAAATTGAAGAAGAGGAAGGAGAAAGAGAGGTGGAAGGACCACCCATAGAATCATAAGCTATTGCTGCGTCGATCAAGGTAAAGAAATTCAACATTGGAACAACCAATCATCCCAAAATGGCCAGCATTGGAGATTACTAGGATGAACAAACAGTAGAAAGCATAACAGAGTTGTTGCACGAGTACAATGACCTATTTCCCACAACATTTACAGAGATGAAGGGTATAGCCAAAGAACTAGGAGAAATGAGGATACCACTCAGACATGAAGCAAGATCGATCAAACAACAACCATATAGACTGAACCCAATATATAAGTAGAATGTCAAAGCTAATATTGAGAGGATGCTCGAAGTTGGAATCATAGAACCAGTCGAAGAATCAGAATGGATAATTTGGATGGTAGTAAAATATAAGAAACAAGGAGGGATACGGATATGTGTCAACTTGAGGAATTTGAACGATGCATTCCTACATGACCCATTCCCTACACCATTCACGAACAAAGTGTTAGATAACGTAGGTGGACATGAAGCTTACTCATTCACTGATGGATTCTCAGACTACCATCATATCAATATAGCACAAGAAGATAGATACAAGACCATGTTTGTGACAGAATGGTATCGTATCAGTACACAGTCATGTTGTTTGGAGTGAAGAATGCACCATCAATCTTTTCCAGAGTAGTCATTGTTGCGTTTAAGGAATCCATCCACGAGTTTCTTGAAGTATACCTGGATGATTGGATAGTCTATAGTTTGTTGAAAGAACATGTGGAATTCTTATGACTAATGTTAGAAAGATGCAGACAGTGTCAGATATCACTAAACATAAAGAAATTCGTATTCGGAACACCATTTGGAATACTATTGGGCCATATAGTATGAAAACAAGGTTTATTAGTAGATCATAAAAATATTGTAGTAATTGTTAACTTACCACCACCAAAAACAATTCATCAGCTCAGAGCGATGTTGGGACACAGAGGATATTACAGGAAGTTTATCAAGGGGTACACACAGATTACTGCACCAATAGAAAAGCTTCTAAGGAAGGACACAAAGTTTCAGTGGAACTATGAGTGCCAACACGGTTTGGATAACTTGAAGCAGAAGATGGTCATTGTTCCGATATTATTATTTCCATATTGGGTGAAGAAACTCCATGTCCATGTAGATGCATCATCCATAGCACTCAGAGCTACTTGGTGCAGCCAAGAGCGGGATACTTGGATCACCCGATAGCATTTGCGAGTAGAAAGTTATCTGACTCAGAACAGAACTATAACATGACAGAAAGAGAAGGCCTAGCTATGTTATATGCACTACAAACGTTCAAACACTACTTTTTGGGGAAACACTTTAAGATGTTCATAGATCACTCAGCCTTGAAATATCTAGTCAAAAATCCAGTGTTGGAGGGGAGAATCTATCGATGGTTACTATTCTTTCAAGAATTTGACTTTGAAGTAATCGTCAAACTAGGGAAATTGAATGCATGACCTGACCACCTATCAAGGGTCACAAATGGAGAAGAACATACGAATTTAGAGAGACAAATTTCCAAATGTACAGTTATTCTCAGTCTAAATTGTTGATGAACACTTCGTATATATCATCCAGTACTTGAGCACAGGTACTGCGCCACAAAAGTATATCACCGTATAGAAGAAAAACCTAGTAGCTCGCGCTGCCGACTATAACCTGATTGTAGGACACCTATACAAAATGGGCGTAGATAACATCTTGCGTAGGTACGTGTTAGAGAATGAAAGGCTAAGAGTATTAGTAGAAGTTCATGAAGGAATAGCAGGAGGACATTATGTACAAAAAGCTACCGCGCAGAAGGTATTGCACAAAAGACTGTGGTGGAAAACGATTCACAAAGATTCGAAGGAGTACTCTCAAAGATGCGATGTCTGTCAAAGGGTAGGCAAACCTAACAGAAAGGAAGAGATGCCATTATGAACACAAGTAACATTATAGGCATTCGATAAGTGGGAAATACACTTTGTGGGACCAATCAACCCACCAGCAAAAAGAACAGGAGAAAGGTACATTATCACCGTGATGGAATACCTAACAAGACGGGCAGAAGCCGCACTAGTGAAGGGATTGCAGCGCAGAAACAACAGCGCATTTATTATTTGAGCAAGTAATAACTCAATTTGGATTCCTAAGAGTTTTGATGAGTGACCAAGGAACATGCTTCATAAGCAACACCATCAACACTATGATTGAAGAGTTTGAATTCCATCATCAGAAGAGCACACCATATCACCCACATGCAAATGGCACAGTAGAATCATTTAACAAAATCCTGGAGAATGAGCTGACAAAGATCTGTAATGTCAACATGGATAATTGGGACCTCAAAGTACTAGTAGTATTATGGGCCTACATGACTACGTGTAAAAATTTGACAGGGCACACACCATTTAAATTGGTATATGGCCAAGAAGTAGTGGTGCCATTATAATTTTTAGTACCAATCTTACCCATAGCAACAATCACACAAATTAAAGAATGAGGTGCAGTACAAGAGAGAATGAATCAGTTAATGACCATGGAGGAAGATTGGATCTTAGAAGGATTCCACCAACAAGTTCAGAAAGCAAGGGACAAATCCTAACATGATAGACACATAAATAACAATACTTTCAAGGAAGGAGATATCGTATTGTTGTATCACATCAAATCATTTTAGCACGCAGGAAAGCTAAGAATGCACTGGTTAGGATGGTATGAAGTAAAATATGTCATAGATGGAGGAGTTGTTCAGTTGAGAGACTTATCAGGTGTAAAAATTATAGGGATGATCAATGGGAGTCGACTGAAGTTGTACAAGGGCAGTCAACCACCCACCGCGCAGTAAAAAAAAACCGTTTATTGAAAAAGAACCAAAGGGAAAGAACCAAAGAGGGCATAGTGCGCCGAAGGAAGAAAAGGCATGCACACTTAGGAACACAAATGTGGCAAGGAGAAGGACTGTTATCACTGTAATTTCATCCACAAACGGTTACAGGAATCTAGCATCTTCAAACACCCATTAGTTCATCCATGGCCTAGAAAATTTATTTCCAAAGGGCACAAAAATATACAACTGGTTAAAAAATCAGCATGCGCTAAGGATACAAAGTCAGCGCGCGCATGTGTGACATTCGAATAATGCCGAAAAAGAGCATATGTGTCTGACACGTGAATGTGGACACAAAAATCCGTGCACACCTCAGAATGGTGCATTTATGATTTTGTTCGGCCTTCCACCCACTTCTGGTTCATCTCCCAATTTGATTTGACACCCAAATCCAAGATGAATCCGAGTGGGGGGATGGTCAAAGACCTAAGGGTGCCCTACAGAGCCCCTTGTTCACACTAAAGACTGGTTGAAAATTGCCTCAAAGATTTGCTATAAAAAGAGGCCATGGGTGCACTATATTTTCAAGGAATTCATTTGTATTGTTATGCTGCCTATATTCTCTTGGAGGATCTTCTTTTCTCATCAAGAGGATACAAGCACCATTTCATTGAAGCTATTCACATCACTTCTTGAGTGAATGAGATTTGGGATTTCTTCACCATTTCCTTCTAGTTTGTTATTTGTAAGAAGAGCTCAATCATTGGGGGTTCAAGAGCCCTCCTTTGGAGGAAGAGGGGACCCATAAGTCTCCATTTCTCTTTGGTGTTTTCCCACTAATACAACTTATCCATTGGTGGCATGATTGTTGTTTATTTTTTCTCTATTTCCCTTATGCGCTCTAGTTTAGTTTCTTTTATTGTTATTAACATTAGTTCTTTTCTTATTTCTTATGATTGATGTTTCTAACTCTTTCATTCAATGTTGTCTTGTCCAGCTAACCCAACTGGACTTGTAAGCGTCCTTATTTTGCTCATTTAGGTGACCAAAGAGACGCAACAGATTGGCGAATCCACTGGGGATAGGTATCAATTTCCCCCCCCATTTGGGTTGTTTGAGCACTTAATTTTGGTTTATTTAACTTGCAGGAACCATAACAGGCCCATGCATGCCTGCAAAAAGCTAAATTCAGAGCTAAGTTGAGAGAATTTCATATGAAATTTCTTTCACGGTCATGTAACAGAAAGTGTGCGGGTTTTTTAACCCATAGTCGCATCTTTCGAGCATGTGCACCAAACCCATTGTGTTTCTCAGCACCTTCTGTGCAATGCACCAAAAGATCATTTTCCATTTGCACATTGGCACCCAATGCGCCTCTGTCTACTCTGCGACCTGCGCATTTGTCCAAAAAATCATACATTGTAAGGGTTTTTGTGATCTGTTGGAGACCCATAGACTTATTAAGTTTGATGCTATGCATATTGTAATAT
The DNA here is from genome assembly GCA_000966675.3 of Picea glauca. Taxonomy (NCBI): domain Eukaryota; kingdom Viridiplantae; phylum Streptophyta; class Pinopsida; order Pinales; family Pinaceae; genus Picea; species Picea glauca. Next base: position 872,418 of record JZKD02S1977595.1, on the reverse strand, counting down.
GCACCACAGTTAGATTCCCTCTCCACATGAAGGGTTACTCAAAACATAGGCACTTAGGGGGTTAAAATCCATATTTATACTCTTTTTTCATTCATTATTCCACATGGATGGCTTGGCTTGATTAAAGATAAGCTGGAATCATTCTATATCACAAATATAACTACTTTCATTGGGACTAGAAATTGAACGTCAATATTTGAGTATACTCTTCTCTTGCACCACAAAGCGATCTTGAGAATCAGAAAAACGATTGAGGGAAAATTTCAACTCCCTTAAAGACAAAATCTTTAGGAGAGGACAACAGCCCCCTTGGGACTCCTCTTAGTTTCTTTTCAAACACATCTTAAATTTTTAAGGGCCCATACATGCCCACATGCTACAAATATAGGATAGTTTTTTAATTTACTTTCTTAGACTATATCACTAGGGAAGTTTAAAGGTTTTGTAATGGGCCCATACATGCCCACATGTCCGCAATCTAGGATAGTTTTTAAATATTTCTTAGATTAAATCACACTAGGGAGTTAAAGGATTGGTAAGGACCCATATGTCCACATGCTAGTTCTCTAGGGACTTTGAAATTCCACAAGGTTGTACCAATGGCATTTAGTAAATTAGGTAATCAAGACTTGTAAGGACCACATGAAGTCCACAAGCAGTGAGGTGACACCTAACTTATTAAAAATTTGGCACACTTTCACTTGTTCACACACAAAGTCACTACTCACTCACATAGCTTCATCTAGAAAATTGTGGAGGTTGAAGTAAGTTTCCTCCAAAGGGATTCTGAAACACCCCACCCCTTTTTCTTGACAAGACTATCCACTCCCACTTAATTTCAAAGAGATTGGTTCACACCCCCAATCTCTCAAACAACCACATCTAAAAATTTTCTAAAAAACTCACTAAGTTTCCCTCCACAAGAGGTGCAAAAAGAATTTTTTTAGTCTAGCTAGGAACTCAGGGATAGGCATCCAAATAACTCCCCATTATCTGGTTCTCACATCTTCAAACAATAGAATTTGTTCCTAACACCATAAGGCAAGGAGATACCCGTCAAGGTTCGAAGGTCGAGGTCTGGTTGTTCTATGTGTCCCCCCTTGAGGCACCCACCTCTTGGACGGGATCCAACCCATGACCCATTTCTTAGGCCAAAAATCTAAATGTCACACTTTGACCGAGGTACCTAGTGACCAAATTTTAGGATATCTACCTAGGTGGAAATTGTGGGCTGCAATTGCACCTTGATCGGATTTTGTGTGGCTATTGGGAAATATCTCTTACTTTTTTGGGATATGCACCCTCTACCCCTCATTATAACTGATTACTTCATCCTTCACTAGTTCCTCTTCCAATGGCTTAAGACCCCACTATTGAGTGCTATTGGAAGGTTCAGTGCTATTTGAGAGGAAGGACATTACATCTCTTAGGACACGAGCATTTTGTTTTCTTTTTTCTCCACGTGGACAAAGCCTACCTACCCACATGTATGCTTCTTTATCAATCAATTTATGTACGATGCTCTTGTGATTACATGCGATTGTGAGATATATTGTGAAGTTCCAAAAAATCATAAACAAAGACTCTTGTTCATTTATTGCTCTCATCACCATTTGCACACATCCACTTTGCTAGTCGGACATCATAGGGGACCCACAAAATCCATGTCATTCTAGACGCTTATTAAATCTCCCTCCCATTCTAGGGGGAGTTCCTAGTCTTGCCAACTCATCGGCTCCACCTTCTCACACTCATGTGAGTGATACCATCTTAGGATCCACTTTGTTTGGTTCCACTTTACTTGGGTCCACTTCCCAAGTTTAACCATCCACCCACTATCCTTTACAAGAAAGCGGGGAGCACACTTCTTCCCCACGGAGCAAGTACAACCCCACCTATCCCCCCTCAGGGGTCAGGTACACAAAACATTCCTACCATGACACGAATTAATCCTCCCCCACCACCCCAAATGCCATACTTGGCTTCCCTCGACATACCGGATCTGACTAAGCTCAACAATGATCCTATATTACATGACCCCACATGGCCCACAATGCCTACCAAACTCCCTTCAGAAATTCCCAAGTTTGAAGGAAAAGCAGGAGACGACCTGGCCAACCATATCATGACCTTCCATTTATGGTGCTCTTCAAACAACATCATGGATGAATCTGTTCGGTTGAGGTTATTCTAACGCATTCTCACTGGCCCATCAACCAAGTGGTATGTAGAAGAAAAATATGGGTCCCATGTGACCTTTGAATCTTTGGCCAAAGCATTTTTGACCTTATTTCAACTACCAATCCGTCATGACAATGGTCTTGAACTACTCTCAAATTTTAAACAAACCTATGCTACACACATCGTTGACCACATTCATGAATGGCGTTGATGACATAGTCTCAGCAAAGCAGAAGCCACCAAGCAACAATGCCTTAATTGGTTTCTCAAATCACTTGTTTCCCCCCTTGACAAGGACATGGCCACCACCTTCCCTCAGTTTGAAGAAGAATCCATCAGCAAGGCTCAATAGTTCGAGCTCCTTTATTCACATTCAAGATACTTATATATGGTACTACTTGATGCCCCGAGACCCATGACATTCATCCAGGACAAAATCAGGATGTCTCACTACGCGAACGGATTGATTGGTACCACTACACACCTCCAAAAACCACTGATGTATGGAACACCTCAATATCTATCAGCATATGGAGGACCCCC
>JZKD02S1977595.1:856724-869532 GCA_000966675.3 Picea glauca | reverse complement strand
CCTTACGGATCGTTTCCACAACATAATCTGTACTTCCCATTTCCTGGTCCTCCCCAGCCCATTTCTTCTCCACAAGGACAACCACACACTAGGGTTAAATTTTTTCAACCCTCTCCCATTCATCAAGTCCACAATTTCAAACAACTGAATACAGCAAATTCGACACATCAGTCGAATAATGCCAAAAAGAAAGGAAAAAACAAAAACAATAATAATTGAGGACTAGGAGGGAATCACCCCAACATAAACAGCATGTTGGGGGAAACCAGAATCAGGGGAACCAGAACCCCCATGGGGGAAATAATAACAAAAACCAAGGGAAGAATAACAACAATCTTTGGACAAACTTCCCTTGTGCCCTTTGCAGTGAATATGGCCATTATACTCACCATTGCCCTCAAATTGCCAACTTTAAACAGATGAAATAATCCAGAAATGGACCATGTCCCACAGCACCGCCTACCCCAAAGAAGGCCCTACAACAATATGTGTAGTAACGCCCCCCCCCGTTGTGCTGCAAAACCCCATTCCACACCAAGGGGTGATGAATACCCAATAGGCGATGCATCCTCCCCCACCATAGATGGGGCAATATCCCAACCTGGGTACTTCTGCAGATCAGACTATCCTCTTGTTGGCACAAGGGAAAACTCGAGGTTCACTCCAAGAGCGCACCAACAAGCCCTAGCTATTGGCCCTTTTGGAAACATCTACGAAGCAGATGTAGTCTCACCCGAAGAAACTAAGAGGGGCGTTGCGGGACATAGATGTCTACAACCAAGGGAATATTAAGTGGAACTAATACAAAAATAATGCATCATTCATATATCTCTTATCAACTAGATCTACTCTGTGCAACTATACAACTGATCTAACAAAATAATGAAAATAACAGTATAACAATGACATATATCCAAGCATCAATCACACATAAGACACAAAATAAACGTGGTTCACCCTCTCTCTAGGGCTACATCCACAGAACTATGCTTATGATATATTAAGATAAAGCTTACAGTTCTGATCTGCACTCTTAGTCAGCATATCTTCTCTCTTCTTCTCTCTGTCTCCCACCTTCCTATGCACCCAGCTATAGGAATTAATCTTCGCACCCAGTTGAAGATCTTATAGTACCAGAAGGCTCTCACTCTCATCACTCCTCTCTCTCATAGTATAATAATCTCTTAACCCACAAAAATCAATATCAATACCCAACACTAGTACCACCCCGACCTAGGTCCTCTCACACTCTATTTATACATTATAGTCCCTAACTGATAGCCTTAGGTCGAAACCTAGGTGTCAAAACCCTAATTACCGAAAACCCTAGGTGTCTAAAACCCTAGGTCAACTTGACCCGCCTTTTTAGGGCTTCGCCAACCTGTCTTTCCTCCCTTCTCGTGCGGTGCTCCAAAGCATCCAATGGTGCCTTTCTCTGCTTGTTGAGTTGTCTACAATTATTCTCTCTTGATGATCTATCACCCTTGATCTCCTCATTCAATGGCTTGATTTTCCATACTTCACTCCATCTTTTCTTCTCTTTTGCTTACTTCGACCCAATGATAGTCACTGTGTCTTCCGTGCAGTTCGTGTTTGACCTTTTCTTCCTCGATCTTTGCTTCCTTCCATAACTAAGGGCCAATAGGCCCCCAACACTCACCTGTGACTCATCCTGAGGCACTTCAGTTATGATTTTTCCATGTCACTTTGAATTTGGACTGCAGAGTGCAGCCTTTTCTTTCTGCTAAATGTCTCCTTCTCATCCTTGTGCAAACTATCTTTTCTGTGTCTAGTACCCAGTTTCAACTGCACCTAGTACCTAGTCACTTTTCTTCCTTGCTTTTACTGAGAGCTATGAGGCAGCTGGTTTTCATGGTACAACTTCAGCCGATTCCCATTTACTAATCCCTCTTTCCATTCTCCCTTCAATGTCTTCAATTGTGCAGCTCCTCCTTCTGTAACATAAGTGATCTCATATGGTCCAAGCCAATGCAATCTGAACTTCCCTGTATGTTTTATAAATTTACTGTCATGCACCAATAATAAATCACCTTTCTTAAATGTCTTCTTCTTGATGTGTCTATCATGATAGGACTTCTCTCTTTCCTTATGTACCTGATGATGGAATCCTTCCATAAATCTGTCTTCTTCTAGTTCAACTATCTAGGCAAGCCTCTCACGAACAATGCCAATATCATCCATGTCTGTAAATGCAGCAATTCTTAAGCTCGATACCAAGTACTCCATCGGGACAATAGCTTCAATACCATAAACCAACTTGAAAGGGGTCTGCATTGTTAATTTCTTGCAAGTGGGTCTATAAGCCCAGAGTACTATTGGTACTCTTAAATCCCAGTCATCCATGTTCACACTACAAATATTTTTCAATGTTGTCTCCAAGATTTTGTGGAATTCTTCAACCGTTCTATTTTCTTGTGGATGGTAAGGTGTACTCTTCTGATGGTGGACTGCAAATTCTTTAGTCAGGGATTCAACTGTCTTGTTGATGAAATGAGTGCCTTGATCACTCATAATGGTCTTAGGGAATCCAAACTTGGTTATTATGTCATCAAATATAAAACGTGCAGCTATAGTTGCACTACAGTCCTTGACTACTCTTTCTTCAGCCCATCTAGTCAAGTATTTTGTCGCAGTGATAATATACCTTTCTCCTGTGCGCTTCCTTGGTGGGTTTATAGGTCCCACGAAGTCAATGGCCCATTTTTCAAATGCTTGTAGGGTCATCTACGGTGCTAGTGGCATTTCATCTCTTCTAGATGGTTTTCCAACTCTCTGGCATACATCACAGGCTCTGGTATACTCTTTAGCATCTTTGTGTAAAGTAGGCCACCAAAGGCCAGCTCGCAAAACCTTCTGTGTAGTTTTTTTGCCTGCGTAATTTTCTCCTACAATGCCTTCATGATCTTTTGCGAGGATCAGTGGGTGCTCTGCCTCCATCACACATCTTCTTAGTATCTCACCAGGTCCCATATTATATAGCTGACCAGCCATCAGTGAAGAGCCTACATCGCGCACCTCTAGATGTTTCTTCTGGGAAATTGTATACTCACTTGGAGCCATTCCTGTTGATAGGAATTGGAATATGTCTATGAAGTGGTCATCCATATTCTAAATGGCGATTAGTTGTGCATATGGTAGTGTATCCTCTAGACTGGTGGATTCTTCACCATGTTCCAACCTCGACAAGTGGTCAAGTCCCTTGTTCATTATTCCTGTCTTAACTATGATCTCAAAATCATATTCTTGAAACAGGAGAAGCCATATGCATATTCTCCCCCCCAACACTAGCTTATTGACCAGGTACTTTAGCGTAGAGTGATCAGTAAACATTTTAAAGTGTCCTCCTAGTAAGTAATGGTGGAATTTTTGCAGCGCGTACACCATGGCTAATCCTTCTCTCTCTGTAGTAGTGTAATTGATTTCAGTTGTAGATAGATTTATGCTGGAAAATGACAATGGATGATCAATGTCCCATTCTCCAGGTTGTGCTAGTACTTCTACTAATGCAATGGAAGAGGCATCAACATGCACATGAAATTCCTTGTTCCAATCTGGAAAGACCAGAATAGACATAGTCACCATATTTTGTTTCAGTTTGTTGAAGCTCTATTGGCATTCTTCTGTCCAACCAAACTGACAATCTTTCTTTAATAACTTCTCCATTGGCTCAGTAATTTGAGCATATCCTTTGACAAATTTCCTATAATAGCCAGTATGTCCTAGCGCAGTGCACAGTTGTTTGACTGGCTTCGCATCTGGTTTCAAAGGTATTCTCATTTCTCCCATAGGTCCTTTGATACCCTTCATATCATTGAACTTGGTCGAAAACAAGTCTTGATACTCGTGCAGTAATTCTGTAATTTTGTCAATGGTAGCAACATCCCAGTAATCTTCAACATTGGCAAGCTTCAGTGTCTCCTCTGTCCCAATATTAACTTTCTTTATCTTGATCGGCTATCCGATGAATGGCATTTCAACTCCTGGTCCTTCCACATTCTCGTGGCCTTCTGTCTCAGCAATGTTTACCTTCCTCAGATCATCATCTTCGTCGGCATTAATGTTGTAACATCCTTGTAATTTCTAGAATGGCGTAGTCCATTCATCCTCTTCTTTCTCTATTGGGAGGCTATATGACTCTTTAAATACTTTCTTCCTTACAATATTTAATGCTTGATCTACTAAGGGAAATTCACTTTCAAACAAAAATGTGGTTACAAAATTATGAAGCATACCTTCCCAATCTGTGGTGATAAGGCACAGCTCTGCTTGAAGGTACCATTTAGTGGGGTCATGTCCAGCGTGTTAATGAATCTGTGTACCCATTGTTCTCAAGGAGTGTCACTCCAAGCCTCTTTGCAGCTTCGTACATGGTCCTTTGAGAAACTTCGACCTGTGTACCTCACTTTGCAACTACCTACTTGTATTGAAAACCACGTTGTCATCAAGGTTCGACATTGTGTCTAGTATGTGATATTTCTTTTATTTGTCCCCCACCATCTTGTTGGTGTAGCTTTCAGAGCCTCATCCATAGCCAACAACCTCTGTTGTGCTGGTACAATTGTTTCAAAGTCCATCAAGAAGGATTCTAAAGGATTCACACCATCAAAGGTAGGTAAGTTACTTGTTGTTGTACCAATCCAATGGACTTCTCTGGTCAGTCGAGCACATCTCCTTGTGGATACTTCATACATCTGGTTTTTTTAGCTCTCCAATGCTTCTTATGAATCTGATGAACATGCGTTGTCACTTCGCCAGTTTAGATTCCCATCGACAGTAGGGTTGATATAATTCTGTTGTCTGGATATTAATTTATAGATGTTTTCCATCTCATGTGCGTAGTATTCTTCTCTGATGGGATCTGTATATCATGGACCTTCATATGGATCTAAGAGTGAAATGACCCCAAGGCCATCTCCTTCAAATGTCATGCATCTTTTTCTTTAAATCGACCATAGTAGAATTGTTGAAGGCCCAATCAATTCCTAGTAATGCAGGGTAAGGGCAGCTATCATCAACAATTTCAATTACCTCAAAGTATGCAAAGGTTCTAACTCTGTCGATGTCCACGGGGACATGCTCCAATCGTCCAAATGGGATGAAAACTTGTTGATTGCCTATGCGAAGCCTGATAGATTCTACCAGTAACAGTGCTCTGAGGATTCTGGTGGTTCTGACTATTCTGACTGCTAAGTATTGTTGAGACGATAGGAATATTAATGTTACTTACTTCAGTAGTCCATGCAGTTCCTGAGGTTTCTGGCTCACTTTGGAAAAGTTCTTCAGATTCCCCTTCTTCTGTTCTGGTGGGCTATGAATGTTCTTTGTCAGTTAGATCCACCTCTTCTCCATTGTAGAAACCCTCTTCTTCGTAGTTTTTATTAAACAAGATCTCAAGGTGAACCCCTCAAAATACTTTCCCACTTCGCGTATGTCCTGCTTCTGTGTTTCTTTCGTTGTCCGAGATCTTGAACATTAGCCTTTTTAGGTCTGACCAATCTAAAATATATTCAAGATGTGGTTTTCATGCAAGAGAATCTTGATTTTCAGCTTCAAAAAGTGCAAATATTTTCCTCTAGGTCCTTTGAAAAAGTATCTCTCGTCTTGGCTATACGATCTTGTTATATCAATAGAAAACTCGGTGATATACCCTCCAATGGTACTATCAAACCAATGATCTACTTCTCTGGATACAACATTTTCAACTCTCTTGACCTTCTGGATCAGTGTCAGCATCCAAACCACAGGAGGTCTAGATCTAATCTCAAACTGGGTATCAGCTAACCTAGCCAACCATTCAAACAACTCCTGGTGGATTCCCCCAAAGAAGATCTCATGAATATCGATCAAAATGTATCTTTGTAGCCAATATTTAGTACTCAATTTAGGTTTCTTGTTTTGGGCTTCAGCGAAGTCCCTCTCTTGATCCTCTATCCACTTTTGAATCTCAGTCTTTGATGGGAACCACCTTGGCATTCCCTTAAAAATATTTGTGTCTCGGCAATGGAACCATTTGTCGGCACAGGGGCAGACCCAGGGTTCACTCCAAGAGCGCAAAAACAAGCCCTAGCTACTGGCCCTTTCAGCAACACCTTCGAAGTAGATGTAGTCTCACCTGAAGTAGCTACGAGGGGGGTTTCAGGATAGAGATGTCTACAACTAGGGGAATATCAAGTGGAACTAATACAACAATAATGAAACATTCATATATCTCTTATCAGCTAGATCTACTCTGTGTAGCTATACATCTAATCTAACACAATAATTAAAATAACAGTATAACAATGATAGAGATCTAGGCATCAATCACACATACGACACAAAATATACGCGATTCACCCTCTCTTTAGGGCTACGTCCACAAAACTGTGCTTATGATATATTAAGATAAATCTTACAGTTTTTATTTGCACTCTTAGTCAGCAGATCTTCTCTCTTCTTCTCTCTGTCTCCCAGCTTCCTCCGCACCCAGCTGCAGGACTTGATCTTTGCACCCAGTTGAAGATCTTACAATACCATAAGGCTCTCACTCTCATCACTCCTCTCTCTCACAATACAATAATCTCTTAACCAACAACAACCAATATCAATACCAAACACTAGTATTTCCCTGACCTAGGTCCTCTCGACCTCTATTTATACATTATAGTCCCTCACTGACAGCCTTAAGTCAAAACCTAGGTGTCAAAACCCTAATTACCCAAAACCCTAGGTGTCTAAAACCCTAGGTCAACTTGACCCACCTTTTCATGGCTTCTCCAGCATGTCTTTCCTCCCTTCTCACGCGGTGATCCAAAGCATCCAATGGTGTCTTTCTCTACTTGTTGATTTGTCTACGATTCTCTTCTCTTGTTGATCTGTCATCCCTGATCTCCACATTCAACGGTTTTCTTTTTCATACTTTGCTCCATCTTTTCTTCTCTTTTTCTTACTTCGACCCAATGACATTCATTGTGTCTCCCGTGCAGTTCACGTTTGACCTTTTCTTCCTCAATCTTTGCTTCCTCCCATAACCAAGGGCCAACACCTCCTCACTAGCAAGGAATAAGTTCTTCTACAAACATGCAGTCGTCGATACAACGCATCCCCTGACTCTACTCCCACTACCCTGGAAGCTGCTCCAGCCACAACTGGACCACCTTTGATGATTCCACACCCTAACATAGAACCACCCCTCTGTATTCCTTGCATCCTGTTACGATAGAATGTCAACAACCCTCAGGCTAGGGTGGCCCACAATTATAGTCTAGTCAACGACTTGGTGTAATCATCGGCTGCCATGTCAGTTTTAGAAGTCCTTAAAACCTGTCCTACTCAACAGAAGTCATTACTTTCTTCCCTGGGGGTAGTCAACCCTACCAACACTCCTCTCATCACCTTTGATATTGATAGTGGGGAACCCCATCTCCCCACTCTAGTCACTTTCCAAATACCGGTTAAAATCTAGAACATCACAGTCCATCGCTGCATCATTGATGAAGGTGCATCCACATGCATCATGTCCAAAACCGTATGGCAGAAAATTGTCTCCCTCGAGCTCATACCCTCCGCCATCACTCTACGAGCTTATGACAGATGACCATCCTCTCCTGAAGGGCTCTTTCAAAACGTCCTCGTTGAAATAGGGGGAAAGACTATCCTAATCGACATTGAAGTTATCGACGCTCCACTCAATTACAACATTTTGTTTCGGAGTAGCTACATCTATGCGATGAAGGCCATGGCCTCATCCGTGTTTCGCACAATGATGTTTCCCCACAATGGGAATATCATCACTATTGACCAAGTGTCACATTATGAGCCCAACCCTTTGTTCACACTAATCTTGAGGCCTACCCATTCATCAAAATTGGTCCCAAAATTTTGAAAGACCCATCCTTTCTAGGGACATACCATGGATCAATTTCACTCATACATCCCTCAACACAAGTATGTGTCATATCATCAATGGAACAGAAACTGGAGATACCCTTCCTCCCACAGAGGCCTCATTACTATCTGACGTCCCACTAGTCACAGAGATCCTTCCTCAGGAATCCCTTAAGAACCCTCTAGCGCCCCATGTTCTTGATTACACCTTCCCCCAGGGCCACATCCTGGTTTGGGAGACAGTCGCCCAAGACATTACTCAAATCCCTTTCTTTTACCCCCCGCTGAGCGTACAAGCGTTCCAGGTAGCCACAATTCTTACCCTTCCCAATATGGTGCTTGCAATCACAGTATGGTATCTACATCCACCTTACATGGTCCCTCAACCATCCCTCCCTCCCCAAACAGAAGGAATCCTAATGTAGATTCCAATACTTACTCCCACCACACCACCCGCACCCCCACTCACTAGCACCATTACTATAGTTGGGGGCAGAAAGAAGAAGAAAGGTCACACCACTCCACTTCCACCTCGAGTTTAACCTCCTTGTGCACTATGCGAGAATTATGGACACCCCAACCATAAATGCCCATCTCTCCCCGAGATGCATAATTTAATTCAACTCCCTCAAGTGACGATACCACCCATTGTTTCATCTAGTTCACCAAATTATGCCATTACACCCACCATTTCCCAGGGCTACCTCACTTTTGGCAGACGTTAGCAATTGTACGCCATATTTTTTCAGCAAGAACCCCTCCCATCCACATCATCTAAAAAACAAGTCACTGGCATCCACTATGTCATGACCTCAATCAACGAACATATGCGATGCCCTTGCTCTCTCTACGAATCACTAGCACATTTCACCTACCAGTGTCCCACTATTATTGAATACATGCATCGTCAAACGTCCCTTATTCAAACTCCTCCCATCACCTCACCGCCAACGACACTAGTAGTTCCCCCTACTCCCTCTCTCGATATTGTTTATATCTTCTCCCCCAAGCCTGAGGGACTTTCCACTCCTCCATGGTTCATAGATACCCTAGAGGAGGATTTTCCCCCAAATCCCCCCAATTCTTCCATTCATTTCCCCACAGAAATATTACGCCCAACTACCATTTTCAACCCACAATATCTCGATATTTGGTATATGTCGAGTGAACCATCGCAACCTCCTTGCAACATCCCCTCTACATCATCACAACGAGAAGACAACCACACGGTGACAGTCACCAACGTTACTCCCCTAGATCCCCTATATTCTTGACAGTTTCACTGCGATGAAGACATCCTTGAGGAATTAACTACCCCAGATTTCCCATGGGATCCACTCCATCACCAAGCACTCTTTCTCTCATAGGACGCCTTTGCACCTCCTAACCAAAACTCCATATACGCAATCAAATCCAAATATTTTATTCCATCATGGAATATAGTCTTGTTCAATAACCCTATACCTACCCCTGATGCTTTTGAAGAAGGCAACATGGGAAACATTTCCCCCACCATCAAAATTGATATTTCCATCAAACCTGGAATGATAGAGGAAATCACCATAGGTTTCGCATGCTCTCCTGAAGAACTCATAACTTACAAAGCTCTCATTCCAGGAATACTGGGACATATTTTCCTGGTCATACACAGAGATTCTCATCCTTGAGCCCTCTATTGTCAAACATCGTATAGACACATGGCTTGATATTACCCCTGTACGAAAAAGCAACGTCCACTACACCCATCCAAAGAAGCGGCCATCAAAGCCGAGATTGACAAATTACACGTTGTTGGGTTCATATACCCCATCACATATACGTCATGGGTCTCCAACCCCATCCCTATTAACAAAAAATAGGGCACTGTCCACGTCTGTACGGACTTTCACGATCTCAATCACGCCTATCCCAAAGAAAACTTTCCAACTCCCTTTATCGACCAAATTATTGATGATTGCGCCAGTCACGAGGCTTTGTCCTTCATGGAGGGTTTCTCTGGCTACAACCAAATTCAGATCCACCTAGTCGACCAATATAAAACTGCATTCACTACCCCATGGGGCACTTTTGCATATTATGTCATGCCTTTTGGCCTCAAGAACATGGTCAAAACTTTCCAACGGGCCATGACCTACATTTTTCATGATTTGTCTCATATCATCCTCGCATACTTGGAATAAATCACCACTTGATCCAAGAAACACACTCAACATCTCGATGATTTACGAATCGTGTTCCAAAGGTGTCATCAATATAATATCCACTTGAACCCCCTCAAGTGCATATTTTGTTTCACCATTGGGTGCCTCCTTGGTTTCATCATTTCCCAATGTGGCATCACTGTGGATCCCCCAAAGGTCCAAGCCATCACCGAAATTCCCCCAACATGGAATTTATGCCAACTCCAGAGCCTACAAGGCAAAGATAACTTTATACGACGCTTTGTCCCCAATTATGACACTCACACACATGGATTCCTTCTCTTACTACGCCACGACATCCCATTCCAATGGGATGAACATGCCCAATACACTTTCAATGATATTAAAGTGGAAATATCCAACGCCCCGTTGATTATTCCACCCGACTATGATCATGACTATATCCTCTACTTATTGGCCTTGGTCGTCTCAGTAGTAGGAGTTCTAGTCCAATTAGGGGATGATGACCATGAGAACATCATTTACTACATTAGTAAAAATATTTCAGGACCACCTTTGAAATACAATCATGAACAGAAACTCTCCCTTATAGTTGTCATCACAGTCCAAAAGTTGCACCATTACATTCTACTTCAAACTACCAAAGTCGTAGCAGATTCCGACCCAATGCAATACCTGCTCAGTCGTCAACAAATCAATGGAAAATTTTCCCGATGGATCATTATCCTTTAGGAATATGACCTTGAATTTTCAACACCCAAGAGAAATAAATCCCTCGTCCTTGCCGAACTCATTATGACATTTCCTTCCAATACCACCAATTCTCCCATCAATACATATTTTCTTGACGAACATCTCTTTTACATCCCCTGAGATGATCCCTGGTATGATGATCTCTTCATCTACCTCCGAACACAGAATTTTGGAAATCACCTTTCCTAAGACGATCATTGACGTACTCAACACCAGCCCCCCCGCTACCTCCTTATCGGTGATATCTTATATCGCGGAGGGGTCAATACCATACTTCGTCAATGTTTGACCATCGACGAAGCTAATAGAGTCTTGAATGACTACCACAGCGGTGCATGTTGTGGCCACCTCTCTGGGATGTCCACCGCCTAGAAAATCATTCGAGTAGGGTACTTTTGGCCCACATTATTTCATGATTGAAACCATGCTATGAAGTGCTATGAAAAATGTCAGCTATGTGCCAACAAAGCAAGAACACCACCCACTCTTCTCCATCCATTCATTACTGTCGGCCCCTTTTGAAAATGGGGCATAGACTTCATGACTTACAACCCTCCATCCAACAATGGACACAAATACATCATCGTTGTAGTCGATTACTTCACCAAATGGGTTGAAGTCATGCCTACCTTCAACAACACTACTGACACTGCAACATGTTTTTTCTTTAACCACATCATCTCCCACTTTGGAGTCCCACTCCAGTTAGTCTCTGACCATGAGAAACACTTTGAGAATGATATTTTTGTCCAAATTTTTTCCAGGTTAGGCTTCTCGCATGAGTTTTCCTCCCCATACTACCCTCGGTCCAATGGAAAGGTAGAGGCACTCAACAAAGTCCTCAAAACCATGTTGCAGTGCACTGTTAAAAAACATACAACCAATTGGTATAATATGTTGTTTTTTGCACTATGGGCTTATCGCACAACAGTTAAAACCACCACTGGTTTTATGCCATTTCATCTTGTCCATGGGCTCAAGGCCACTCTCCCCATCGAGTGAGAAATCCCCACCTTATGCACCTCTATTGAGCTATTACCCGACACTCCTCCAATGGAGAAGCGTTTGTTGAACTTAGAATCACTAGATGAAGACCACTGGTCTTCATTACAAAACAATGAAGCAGCCAAAAAATGATCGAAGGCCACTTTTGATTGCCATGTCAACCTTCACTCAGTCAATGAGGGAGACCTCATCCTCTCTTACGATATCGCTCATGATACCCTCAGTCATGGAAAATTTGAGTAAATATGGCATAGACCTTACATCATTCAACATTGCCTCACTAAAGGCGCATACATCCTAGCCTCCCCCAAAGCTCACCCTCTCAAATAACCCATCAACGGGTTGTACTTAAAGAAATTTTACGCCCGAGCGTAGTCATTCTACATTAGCCATTTTCTTTTTTATACATTTTGTAGAGTTTTTGATCTTCTTTTTCCATGCCTTGCATCTAATTTATCATTTTTTTTATTGACAGATGCCTCCTCCATCGGCCTACCACATCGATTACGCCGAAAGAGCTAGTTGTTGGACACAAAATCTCGCTTCGGCCACTTAGGCCCTCTATACACCCTCACATGACCTACTCCACTCCAACAGAAAATGCATGCGCTCAATAACCAACAACCAAAAAGAATACACAATCGTCATTGGCCTCCTTGTCGATTTTAGTCATCGTCGTATTCGTCATCTTACTGTCTTACTCGATTCCCAACTCGTTTTCCTCCAGCTAAACAATGTGTACTGTGTCTGCGATCCTTGCTTCTTCCACAAATACCTACAAGTTAGACTTTTATCTCGACATTTTGATTCAATCACATTTACACATATCCCACGACAATGCAATCAAATAGCAGATAATATGGCTAACCTAGTATTAGATTGGAATTTATCACATTTAGACACCATCACACATACATAAATCATCACAAGTCTATCACGGCATATAGATTAGACATCATAAACACAAAAAAACAACACATGTGAACATCACAAGGATCCCA